>JAOEHX010050118.1:0-29077 GCA_025448015.1 Bolborhynchus lineola
GGGGGGGGGAATGTGCAGACTTCAGCGAGTGCCACGAGCTGTTGGGATAGTTAAGTAAGCAAAGAGTCAAGAGTTTAGCATGTTTTCATAGGTGAGATAAAGCTAAGAAGGGGTGTAACAGTAGCATTTAAAAACCCCCCATTAAGTATGTTGTCCTGTAGATTTTGTAATTGGGATCTACAGTCTGCAATGCACCCTGTTGGAAAAAACTCCTGTAAATTCTGGAAGTTCCTGTGATCATCTAGTGGGAAAAGCTCCCAGGGACAGGGGGAGTCTCTCAGCTGCAGTAGTGATGTGTTTGTGACTGTGCTTTCTTTCCTGGAGGCTAAATGTATTATCCAAGCTCTGCTGCCATGCCATCCCGAGGAGTTAAAAAAAAAAAAGACAAATCTGGAGCACTGCCTTTTTGCTTGAGGGAAGTGTGGTGCAGTGCCAGTGCCAGCCTTGATGCAGACATCTGTTTGGGATGAGTCAGGAAGCTAAGAACCCAGACACTGTGGTTGCTCTTGTTCCCCTCAAGACATGTTAATGTTTACAAATAACACAGAGAATTGACTGTGCAGAAGAGATCCTATATTCTTAGGAGGACTCTGCTGCCCCGAACTGCTAGTGGAAAATTATGTGTAATCGGAACTTGTGTGTTTGTTTGTTTTGCCTCTTGGAACTTTTTCTGAATGATGAATAGCATCTTCTGTGCAGTTACCTGCAGTATCTTAAGTACCCTGCATGTATTTAATTTCCGTTTTGGTTTTCAGTCAGCAGAAGTGAATGCTGTGTCCTCTGCACTGCTGTTGCCCCTTCAGAGCTTCCTCGGAATCTGCTGAAGCTGGGGAGGAAGGGGAATGAATGTGCTGTTTTGGCTCCCCTTGTGCCTGTGTGGCTATAAATAAGAGTTAACAAAAGCCGCCACCACTTGGCAGTTTCAAATTTAAAAACAATGTCAGGGCTTTTTTTGTTAAGTTCCAGGTGGCTAAGCTGTCAATCAGAACCGTTGTTACATACATGAATATGGCACTGAATCAGTGTATAACAAGACTCAGTGGACAGGTTTTCTTAGAAAGGAGTGATGGGGATGTGAACTCTGCCATTCCTGTGGTGCTAGCAGTTACTCATATAGGATGCTACCTAGTGCACGGGCAGAGGGAGCACCTTTTCCCTTCACTCTAAGGTTCTTTTGTGTCTGATTACAATTAGGGTTTGTGATAACATGGCAGTTTTCACAAAAAGTGCTTTACTCCGGTAAACCTTTTTCTGTATTGGGATAACTTCCCTGGCTTGCTGAGTTGTTTGCTCTTATCTGGGGTCATGAAAATGAGTGTGCTGCGGGACTGCTGAAATCCTGACTTCATCCTGAAAAATATTCTTGGATTTCACTTTCCAGTTGAGAAATACTTTGTAGCATCTCTTCAGGGAGAGATCTGTGAACCTCTATGGCTGACTTGAAAATAAAGGCTGTGTTTACTTGCTTCTGAATTATATAATTTCCAGTTTTTCCTTAAAAAAGGGGAAAAAACTCTTGTTATTGCAAAGCTAGCATTTTCTCCATCTGATGGTGGTCTCATTTCTTCACCTCTTCTCTGCAGTTTCACATTCTTAACTGTCCCATCCCACATGTTTTTCCTCCTCATCTGTCTCATACACAAAGCTATTTGCAAAATCTCTTTTCTTTGTAAGGCAGTTTAACAGCTATGGTTGGTTCTTCTCTCAAAATGACTAATTGCCCCCTGAGAAAATTCAGGAAAATATAATAATATTTTTTTTTAACCAAATCTCCAATTTATTCAAGAGAAATACAATTAATATTTCTTATATCTGTATTTTCACCTTTTTTATTATTTTTCAGGGTTTGGGTGTCTCCTAACTGACGAGAGTCAGAATACTGATTGCAAGTGAACCCTCATCAGTCAGCCTGTTGGATGTCTCTGAGAACATACGAAGTCATGGCAGAAAATGGTGCAATGCCAACCTTACCAAAAAAGTGTGGCCCGTACATTTCATCTGTCACCAGTCATGGCATGAATTTGGTAATTCGTGGTATAGTGCTGTTTTTTATTGGCGTATTTCTTGCACTAGTATTAAACTTGCTTCAGATCCAGAGAAATGTTACTCTCTTCCCTCCTGATGTGATCACAAGCATCTTCTCCTCAGCTTGGTGGGTACCACCTTGCTGTGGCACAGCGTCAGGTAAGTTCAGTTGTCTGTGTATGCTTGGCATGGAGATGAAAGGGTGGAGAGCTAGATATATAGTTAGAAAAAGCTGTATGAAAGGTGTGGAAGGTAAAAATTTCTCCTCCAACATCGCTGCCCTTTTCAAGCTATTACTATTGTAGAATCATAGAATAGTTAGGGTTGGAAAGGACCTTAAGATCATCTGGTTCCAGCCCCCTTGCCATGGGCAGGAACACCTCACACTAAACCATGCCACCCAAGGCTTTGTCCAGCCTGGCCTTGAGCACCGCCAGGGACAGATCATTCACAACTTCCTTGGGCAACCTGTTCCAGTGCCTCACCACCCTTTCAGTGAAGAACTTCCTCCTTCTATCCGATCTAAACTTTCCCTGTTTAAGTTTGAATCCGTTACCCCATATCCTATTACAGTCCCTAATGAAGAGTTCCTCTTCAGTATCCTTATAGCCCCCCTTGAGATGCTGTAAGGCTGCTATGAGGCCTCCATGCAGCCTTATGTTCTCCAGGCTGAACAGCCCCAGCTTTCTCAGCCTGTTTTCATACGGGAGGTACTCCAGTCCCCTGATCATCCTCATGGCCCTCCTCTGGACTTGTTTCAACAGTTCCATGTCCTTTTTATGTTGAGGACACCAGAACTGCACACAATACTCCAAGTGAGGTCTCATGAAAGTAGAACAGAGGGGCAGGATCACCTCCTTTGACCTACTGGTCACGCTGTCCTGATCTCTCCATGTATGCACAAGTATGCATGCATGTGTCCAGAAATTGTTTTTCTGCCAACTTGTTTTGCTGTAGTATTATTAACGGAGCATAACCTTTGTTTTTTCTGCTGAGCTGGAGCGCAAGTTTAACAGACTTTAGAAGGTGGTGCCGTTTGTAACCTTGAGACCGTATTACAGGAGTGTGCTCTACATGCAGCCGCTGAAAATACCCTGGATGTCTCAGTTTGTGCAACATACTACCTTGTTTTGAGTACAGCAAACCATCATGAGCATTGTTCCCTTTTGTGGTGCAGCTTTCCATTTGTTGCGCATTCCAGTTCGAGGTGTAGGTTTAGCTGAATAAATCTGGAATACCTGACTGTCCCAGGGAGTTGAGGCCAGGTGCACAGTTTTTTGTTGTAGAGGCACGTTGCAGAACAGAGCACCTCAGTTACGTTCGTGTACCAAGTCAGATGATGTGAACATGCTCCGTTTTTCCCATGACCATGTGGGGAATTGAGGGTTTTGTGTGTTTAGTTTAAGTGAGTTGTCTACAGTAGGTAGTGAGAAATACCTCTTCTTTCATCTTCAGGTATCAAGTATTCCATGTTATAAGCCTGGGGGAATTTGGATTTCTTCTTAGTCCTGGAGATCACTGATCCCATGAGAACACTTTAATATTTTACTAAGGGCGTATTCCTAGCAGACAATACTGGAGGACTCTACTTTAGCAAACCTTTACAGTGAAGGTGGTATTTTTCTAGAGGTCAGTTTCAGTAAGATTGAGCAGCTCAAGGTTTCTGGGTCAACATGAGTCAATAAACTAGCTTTGAGTGGCATCGCTGTTTTGCTAATGATAATACTTAAGCCTATTTTTTTCCTAGTCGGGTAACTGCTTTCTGATACTTTGTTGAAACACTACACCCCAGATGTCATAGAGGAGCTTAACTTGAGAAGAAAGCCTCCAAATATCTCTGTGAATATGTCAGTTTTGTTCTCCTGTGGACATGCATTTGTCACATTATGGTGGAAGTTACATACCTGCTTTATCTACTAGTTGCCTTTGTCCTCTTTTGATTGTCTTGCTGAGATTGTTGGTTAGATTTTGGTCTGCACCCTACATTTGTTGCATTTTTCTTTTATACTTTAAACTGATTGCCTTGACAAACATGTCTGGTAAATGTTTGATCTTTTATGTATGGAGTAACAGGGATTGAAATGACAGAATCCTTACTTACAGGAGCAACACATAAGGTTTACGAAGTGCAGTATATTGTTTGCACTGTCAGGTGTTTGCAGCACACTGCACCTTGGGTTGTCTGAGAACACTGTCTGCAGCTGTGGTATGGGGTAGGCCTGACAGCCAGATCTTGCTATTGTCTCAGAAGAAACTTGTGGGCCTTTCTGATTCTGATGGGTTGATGGTTTTGGTAGAAGGAGTAGATACGGCTTATAGTCACCTGCTTAGGCATTTGCACTACTTGATTTTAAGCCACCTGATTTAAAGATGTTACTGTCTTAACTGGCTTTTCCCAGCAGGAGTGATCCCATTGAGGTGTTCAAGCTCGTTCTTTTTCATTATCAGGCTTTTCTTCTCCATTTTATTATCTTTTCTGCTAGCATACATACAGGGAACATCTTTTTCTTGCCATTTTCTTACCATTCATGCCTGTAGCCTTCCTAGAATTGACATGAACATATAGTTAATTATTATGAACAGAATAAAGATATTTTTCATATTTCAGTGGTGATCAAGGCTACTTTTAGAGAAGTCCTTTCATCTGTCACAGTTATTAGTCATCAATTTTGCCCAATGCCTTTGGCAAGAAAGTTTCTCAGGGAGTTCTTTTCCTCCAGCTTTACTGGTGATTTATTTCTCAAATCCTGGAGATCAGTTTCCTCTCTAGCAGAATAAAGTGCATTTGCATTAACAAATTTCCAAAAGGATGCCAGGCTGAGGGCACTGGAGTCCATGTCAATAACTCAGTCTTTGCCCCACTCCTGCAGCACCAGTTTAACATTAAGTGCCAGTGTTATTTCTTAGTGGTGTTGGTAATGGTCTTTTTAGCTGCAGTTGCAGTAGAGAGCATATTTATGAAGAAATGCTCAAAGAGCATAGCAGTTCCCTGGGGTTGAAAGTCCTGTTTGTATTCAACAGCTACTGTAGGCTCTTGGCTTTCTCTCTTCTGTGTAAACCTTTATAGTAGCACTGAAGAATAGAAAAACATTATCCAAACAAAACCTGCTAGTAACAACAACAGAAGAAGAGACCAAATATTAATGTTATAAACCATATTCTGCCCTTATTGTGGTGTATTTCTTTTGCAGTTATTTAAATGGATGGGGCCTCCTAGACAGATAGGAGCAGGCTCACATTCACAAGCCCTGGCCCTCATGGGGGACTTCAGCCACCCTGATGTCTGTTTGAGGGACAACACAGCAGGGCATAAGCAATCCAGGAGCTTCCTGGAATGTGTCAGTAACTTCGGTCATTCAAGTGATAGAGGAGCCGAGGAGGAGTTGAGTTATGTTGGACCTTGTTCTCACCGACAGGGAGAGGCAGGTAGGGTATGTGAATTCTGTGTGAAGCTCATGAGCTGCCTTGGCTGCAGTGACCATGACATTGTAGAGTTCAAGATGCTTAGGTCAGCGAGGAGGGCACACAGCAAGCTCACTACCTTGGGCTCAGGAAAGAGGACTTTGGCTTCAGGGATCTGCTTGGTAGAGTACCATGGGATAAATTCCTGGAGGGAAGAGAAGCACAGGGAAGCTGGTTAATATTCAAGGATCACCTTCAAGCTCAGGAGCAATGCATCCTGACAAAAAGGAAGTCAAGCAAGAACACCAGGAGGCCTGTGTGGATGGACAAGGAGCTCCTGGACAAACTCCAGCACAAAAGGAAGCCTGCGGAGGGAGGCAACAAGAACAGGTCACCTGGGAGGAACACAGAGAAATTGTCTGACTAAGAAGGGATCAAGTTAGAAAGGCTAATGTCCTGATAAAATTAAATTTGTCCAGGGATGTCAAGGGCAGCAAGAAAAGCTTCTCTAGGTACACTGGAGGTAAAAGGAAGATGAGGGAAAATGTGGGCCCTCTCTGAAAAGAAACAGGAGGCTTGGTTACCTGGGATATGGGGAGGTTGAGGTACTCCATAACCTTTTTGCTGCAGTCTTCATCCGACAGGTGCTGCAGCCACACTGCCCAAGTTGCAGAAGGCAAAGTCAGGGACTGGGAGAGTGAGGAACCACCCACTGTAGGAGAGGAGCAGGTTTGAGACCATGTAAGGACCCTGAGAGTGTACAAGACTATAGGACCTGATGAGGTGCATCCATGGGTCCTGAGGGAAATGGTGGATGAAGTGACTAAGCCGCTATCAATATTAGAGAAGTTGTGGCAGTCTAGTGAAGTTCCCACTGACTGAAAAAGGAGAAACATGACAGGATTACATTTGGGGTGGTTAAGGGAATTGCAGCTGATGTCATCCATCATCATGGACTTGTGCAAAATATTTGGTACTGGCCCACATTACATCTTTGTCTCTGAGCTGCTCTTCTGGGGCCCCACCTTCAGTACTGTATTCAGCTCTGGGGCCTCCAACATAAGGAGGACATGAACCTCTTGGAGCAAGTCCAGAGGAAGGCCACAAAGATGATCAGAGGGCTGGACCAACTCTCCTATGGAGACAGGCTGGCAGACCTGGGGTTCAGCCTGGAGAAGAGAATGCTCCAGGGAGACCTTAGAGCTGCTTCCAGTACCTAAAGGGGCCTGCAAGAAACCTGGAGAGTGACTTTTTACAAGGGTGTGTAATGACAGGACAAGGGGGAATGGCTTTAAAGTGAAGGAGGGTGGATTTAGGGTATATATAAGGAAGCAAGTTCTTCACTATGAGGGTTGTGAGGCACTGGCACAGGTTACCCAGAGAAGTTGTGGATGAGCCATTGCTGGCAGTGTTCAAGGCCAGGTTGGATAGGCTTTGAGCAACCTGGTCTAGTGGAAGGTGTCCCTGCCCATGGCAGGGTGGGTTGGAACTGGGTGAGCTTTAAGGTCCATTCCAACCCAAACCATTCTGTGATTCTATGATCTATAAAATACTTGTCTCCCAGTTAAGCTGCTAACCTGGCTACTCCCGAGCACCTGATGATGTGAGGACTTTCGCATGTGCTTAGCTTTATCAATTGAGGCAAAAAGGAAACTCCAGAAACTACATTTTCTTCACCAGCCTGTGGCCTCTCATGGAGAGCATACAGTATGAAGCAGAAAACAATTTGCTTTAGCCTGTCTTAATGAGTAGTAAAGCAACACAGTAAAAATACACCATTTATTGTGTATATGGTGGGGTATAGAAGGATAGTGCTGTTATTTTCCTTTATAAATCATATATATTAATTATATTAATTATTATTCTATTACTGAACTTTTTCCTTTGAATGAAATAATGAAGACAATTTATTAAAAACATTTGCATACTGCACTTCCCCAAGCTTACTGTTTTATTGCAAAGACTTTGGTAGAGCTTTCCATATTACAAAGTCTGAAATGATTCAGTGCAGATCCTATTATAGTTCCCAGAATAATGATTGGATAAGATGGAATGTGTAAATGTATTTATTGTGGTGGCGTCTTTGGTGATAACTGTGATTTCTTTTTGCTGGTATGTTGTGAACAACAGCATCACCGAATATGTATAAACTCAGAGGAGATTATATGGTTCTGTAACAGATATTAAAAATGTAAAAGGAAGAGATTTACAGTAGGAGAGATCCATTGTGGTTTAGATGAGCAGTAAATTAATTTTAAAATCATTCAACTGGTTTGTGTCACACAGAAACATAGTCTTTTTATTCTTACTGAGCTGTTTGCCTTGTCTGTGGTTTAGATAGTTACTTTGCTGTACTTGAACTCAGATTTTGGGTCAAGAAGTACAAAAGGGTTTTTTCTAATAAGCTAAAATAGCTTTCCCTAATGTCAGATAAATGCCTTTGGTCAGCCACATGCGCAAGGCAGAGCAAAGTGCCCTATCTCTGTATGCCTTAAAGACCAGGACAGACAGTCTAAAAGCAGAAATTTTGTGAATATAAAGTGTGTGCATGAGAGACAAAATGTGACGTAAGTAGATGGAGACTGAAAATGATTGCTGGATCTGTCTTTCTTTAGACATGAGTATATATGGTTAAGCAAGTATTTGCCTACAAATACATTTGGATTAGTTACAGTCGGGTCTGCTGCTGTGTTTGGTACTATAAAATTACAGGAGCTTAATTCCTACAAAAAGTAAAATGACCATATGGGAAATATTACCTATATTAGTAGAGGGGTGTTAAGGCTAATATGTGAGAAAATAAATAACAGGTGTTGGTGTAAGTAAGTGCAACTCCAGGACTTTATTGGCACTGCCAATTTACACCAGCTGAAGTCTCAGTCCTTGCACCCATCTGGTTATCCTACAGAGTACAATGACCTGTTGCACAAAAATGGGAGGAGCATGAGGGAAAAACATTTGAAAACTTATCTGAATTGGAAATTGCAAAATAGGTACATCAGCAAATAGTTTTGCAGACAAAGGAGACAGACATATGACCTGCAGAGAAATATCATTTGCTCCAACTTTGGCTGGAATTGCTATGAAACATCATGAGAGAAGCATCTTTTTTGGAAAGCAACATGGAGTCGTTCCATTGCACTGACTGCAGAACAGGACAATACAGAATGCTTTGGGTTTAGTTTTGGGACATAAATATATGTTGGATATGGTAAATCAGGCAATGAAAGACTCAGCAAAGTTCATACAAAGCAGAGAAGCCTAGAGCAGCCACATACCTACAGAAAAAGGGAAATTCTTCACATGTCCCTAACAGTTCCTTTTTTAAAGTATTTCTGTTAAGGTCTTAAAAGCTGCTTGATACATTGATTCAATGAGCCAAGGCCAGTCAGCTTAGCTGAAGGTGCTTCTGTAGCAGGACAGTAAAGGAAAGGTGAGAAGATGATGGATGGCTGGAGAGAGGGAAGAAGAGAAAGGGGGAGAGATGGATGGATGGATGGATGGATGGATGGATGGATGGATGGATGGATGGATGGATGGATGGATGGGAGAGAAACACAGTAAGAGAGCAGGTAGGAAAACCTAACCTGTCTTTCTGTGGTGTTCCATGATAAAATGGCCAAGTGCTTTTGGAACTATGTGCATGTATAACTTGGGAAAAGCCTATATATATATGACGAAAAAGCCGTCTGTGGAAGTCTGGAGCTGATTCCTGGTAGTGCTTCCAGAGGTTATATAGATAAGGACAGTATCAGGCCCAAAGTTACTGTTCTTTTCCTAAGCATGCTTTTAGCGTGTGGAGTAGTGGGACAGCTACAGAGTGCATTCAGTATAAAATGACCATCTGGATAGGAGTCTTGTTCTCAGGAATTTTGCAAAGTTTGCTTGCTGTTATTTGTATGATTAAATGTCAGTAGAGCTCTCCAAGCACAGTCTATAGATCCTGAATATCTATGGCATGTCTTTAGCAGGAGTTGTGAAGAAGCCTGTTTGTGCACTGTGCTGAAGGATAGCCAATGATCAATAGGAGTTCCACAATGAGGAATGCCTGTCCCTTATTCCATGTTCCAAACACCTATGTCAACTACTGCTGTTATTTGGGGACTATAGCTAGTACTGTAAAAATAAAAAAAAAAAAGGTAAATTATAGAATTTTCTTCATTAAAATATTCTTCAGGAATACAGATATCTTTTAAAGCCTTTTTAGAAGTTCTTCATGCATACAGAATGCTTCTGGGAGGCCATCAGAAATGAAGAATTACAGAACTGGGCACATTTTCCACAAATGCCTTTTATTTTATCAGTTGAGGCTACAGTCCTGACTCTTATTATTTGCAGAAGGCATAGTAGCCATCCTAGTTAGCACACAGCTGGGTAACAGGCAAAAATCAGCATGGCTGACAAGTCCTGCAACATACAGGGTGGGGAGCTTCTTAGGCACAAAGAGGCAGGGTACTGTGGACGAGTCTGGGGTCTTGGCAAGAGCATAGCATGCAGTGGGTAAGTTCTATAATACTGATTTTGCAGTAGGTTGGCATTTTACAGAGGGAAGGAAAAAGAGACAGTAGAAGTGTGAAACCATCGGATCACATGCATTCTTAGGTATGAAAAGGGCTTGTGCTTATCTCAGGTTAGCAACAGAATACACAGTTCTAGGGCTGATATCAAAGACTTTTGTTTATTTATTTAGCCACTTGCAAAAGACGCTGGATTGTCAGCTCCAGAGGCTAAAGTCCTTGATTTATTTACTGAAAGGTGCTGCATGGACAAATGCAGCATGAGTTTCCCTCTGTCACTCTGCCAGTGTGGCTCAGCCCTGATCTAGGTTCCATACTCATTCAGTACTTGCTCAAATAGTTATCTTGGGAGTAAACAGTGCCAGCCACAGACATGGTTTCTGAGATATGGAGTCTAGCCCAGTCAGAGTTTGCCAAGATAGCCTCATTGCATCACATGCCAAAGAGCCACAAACAGCTGTAGTACTGAAAGACTACGATATTTAAATAAGATACTGAAATATACTGAAAATGCAAAGTAATCATCACCATGTTAGAATACAGCCAAATATGGGATTTAGAAATGAAAGACTTCCATATTTTTATAGTTTAATGTTTAACATATTTATATTACTAAAACATCTAGATTCAATGGACAGGCGAAAGAGCTTCATTGGGGCTATTTTTTGCAGTGATAAATTCTGGTAGGAAGTGAGGACAGTATGGAGGCTGAAGGTACACACAGGATGTATATGAATGCATTTCAGTCCTAGGTGTGTGTGCATGTGTCTTAAGTGTGTCACTTGCTAAGTGTCAAAATAAGGTCAGTGCAGATGAATAAATATATGCAAAAAGTCCAGGAAGGAAATTCATGTCAAATCAAGCTAAAAATAGGTGGCTGAGTGAATGAGGAAAAAAACCTGCAGTGTCCGAGAAGTGAAAGGAGTCTTGCACAAGAAGTTAAAATATTTTCTGAGCATGATTGAAAATATTTTAAGTACATGTGTTATGAAATTTGTATTTCCTCCCTCCCTCTCTTCCTCCTATCCTCCCTCCTTTCCTTCCTTCCTCCCTCCTTTCCTCCCTCCTTCTCTCCCTCCCTTCCTTCCTTTCTTCCTTCCTCCCTCCCTTCATTCCCTCTCTCCCTTTCTGTCTCCCTCCATTTCTCCTCCTTTCTCCCTCACCTCCTTTCTCCCTTTCTCTCTTCCTCCACTCTCCCTCTCTATCTCTCTTTCCCCCTCTTTCATTCCATTTGTGGCATCTCAGGTCCAAAAGGAAGCAACAAATTCTAGCAACTGTATTTGATAGACTTCTGCCCAGTATCACAAGGCCTGCTGTGTAGTCATTAGCAAGCAGTTGTGCTACCAGCTGCATTTGGCAATACTGTTGACTGAACTTATTTCATTTGACATTATTTTTGTAGAGATACAGACCTTATATTTATGCCTACAAAAAAATGTGAGCAACTCATTTTAGCATATTTTGAGATAGGGCAATAGCCCACCCCTGTTTTGCTGTTCACTGTACAAATACAGAGTGTAAACCAGTATGTTCCTGCTGAGTTTAGAGAGAGAAGCAAATTCCTCTGCAGGTGGTAGAAAGAAATAGCACAGAGTGATCCTTCCACTCATTTGATGTATCTATTTTAAGTTTAAAAAATTGTCTTCTGGAGAAGGCTGTTTCTTTCCTTCGCTTACTGCATATGGAAGAGATGCCAAACTTCATAGACATCTGAGTTTTAGACCTCAAATAAGGAGATAATGATGTTATCCTGTGTAATTTATTCAACAGCACAAGTTATGTGGGTCAGCATTGAGGAACGTGTTGCAGTGAGACTCAGGCATGGCTGTGTCGGCCAGCAGTCTGCTGGCATTGGCATTGCTGGGAAGGACATGTTATAGAGCACTTTGGAAAATGTCTATTTCTCTTAGCCAACGGAAATCTGAAAATTTACAGTGACAACTCAAATACTAGAAGTTCTTGTTTCAAACAAATATTTACATTTTGTGGCATTCAACTTCCTCAAATTTGACCTTCCCCTCAGAAAGCACACAGTGCAAAAAGCAAAAATAAAGGAACCAAGAACTTGCTTAGAAACACAATTTTTCATTAAAAACAGTTTTAATGACAGATATTCCATCAGCCTTAGTTGCTTTTGACAGTCAGTGAGTGATTCAGGTGCCCAAACATAGGATTCATAGTCTATCTTAGAAACACTTTCAGGCATCTAGGACACCCGCATGAAGCTGAGGATGTGACAGCCACCTGTGAGACCCTTACCTTCCAGAGGCTGCAGCTGGGGCTGGGAGCAGATGCCCTGGGGCATCTAAAATAGCATTACACACTCTCGGTTAGGCAATTAGTCTCTGGACCTCTACAATTTCAGACAAAAAAACATCCCATCTTATGTTATTAATGGTCTGTCACTGCCCAATAAAGGAGGAAGGTCAGTAGAATAGCGCTCTTGAGTCTCACCCTATATTCATGCCACTCTTTTGGCCCCTCCTGGCTGTTTTACATCAGAGTAGCCAGAAATTCCTGTGATGGCAGCTTCATGCTATAACCTCCAGCAAGTGCTGAGCACCAGGTAGGTGGCTCACCCACCACCTGCAATGCCAAGAGTCTCTAGAGAAAGAGGCAGGTTGCAAATCCAGGCACCTGCAACAAGAACCTGGGAAGTTGCCAAGTTCCTAGGAACCCTCCTAGCACGTGGCATGCAGGCCCAGAAAGCCTGGTGAGAAAGAAGCCTGGTGTTTGGCAACCTGAATGTGCAAGGAATACAGGGATAAATGAGTGACAGCTAGCAACCAACTCCACCTAAGTCTCCCTGAAACTATAAAAAGACAAGAAAGATTAATAATTGTCTTGAGTCAGCTTGTTTAGGTTTGGGTTTGGTGGGTTTTTTTGAGTCTCGGTATGACACAGGCAACAGTGGAGAGCCATGTGCTGGAGGAGAGAAGACAGAACATTGTAATATAAAATACTGTGAATGGAATTTTTATTGTTCAGTTCTCTAGTCCCAGAAATGGAAACCTTTTTCCTCCTTCATAATTATTTTGCAGTTTTGGCTGTAATCTTTGTGATTATATATAAAAATATATAAATAATATTCTCTCCTATAATGACCTACCAGATAGTGTCAGCAGCGTCCTGGATTTCTGGGCTAATGCCTCAACTTGTCCTTTTCTGATGAAAGCAGGGGTTTAGCTGTGGTGTGTAAAATTGTTACAACCAGAACATGGTATATGAGCCTCCTTAACTTACATTTTAATGTGACAACAAATGGATGTGTTGACAGAATTGGTTATCTCCTGCATGGTTTTTTTAAGGTTCAATGAGGAAGGTTTAAGAAGTTCAATGAGGAATGTTTTTTTAATTCTTGTCTCTTTTAGAGTATTATTACACATGAGCTGAACCAAAGTACAGAGGACTTTACATGTGGTGAAAAATATGTACCCATCTGCATTGCTGTTGTGGATCACTGGACTATGACCAGCCTAAACTATCTCCTGGATTTTTTCTTCTCCCTTTACTCCCAGGCTACACATTTTGGACCCTAATTTCCGCTGGCATTGTAAATTTACCCTAGTGAAGAATTTGGCCTTTACACTGCAGAGAAACAAATAAAATCTCAGCATTGGTTTGTGTTTGGGTTGTTGCTAGTGGGGTTTTGTAGGTGGTTTTGTTTGGTTTTGGTTTTTTTTTTTTCTCTTCTTTTTGCTCCAGTGATTCATTTATGAAAAAAGATGATGAGATTCAGGCTTCTGATGGTATTTCCATTACCCAGGAATTGAAGTACTCTGAGCAGGCTAGGACTTGCATAAAGATCAACACATGTACCCAAAGTGAACACAAATGCTTTAAATACAGAAAAATATTACAACTTGTGCCCTGTGCTACTTACTCAGCAGACCTTATGCTGTGGATTTATGGCTGTTGTCACATACTTCTCTGGCTTTTCTCAGAAGAAAGCTTTTTCATAACTAAATTAATTAAATTCAGAGAGAGTGTTAAAGTAAAAATACTGTCCATACAGATACACAAATATATGCCTGCATATACCTATAATTAGCAGTCCAGTAGATTTGATCATCTGATGATAATCAGTTTGTTTTGAGTCTGGATCTTCAGGGTAAATGTTGGACTCCAAATAATGTAATTAGTTTCTGAAAGGACACCAGCTTCTCGGCAGTTCACTGTCATTTTCTCAAATATGCTTCCTGAGAGACGAGTGAAGATCTTGCATTCCAGATAAATTCAAAGCCATGTGTCAGGTGCCAAATATATTATAAAAATAAGGGATTTTCATGCACCAGTCTTTGAGAGTAATCTGCTTATACAGTTTCTTGGTTCCTATAAGCTAAATATTTTCCATCACTTGTGATGCAGCAGAATAAAGATCATATTTTAATCTAATTATGAAATTTTAGCTATATAGAGAGACTTTAGAAGTAGTTTGACATGTTTGTAACCAAAACATGGGCCAAAATGAGTAATGTTTTGTCATCAGTGAACTGCTGCTTCAGAAAAAGTGATTTTACCTTCATAACCAGCAATGATCTCACATCTGACATCTTCAGAGGAAACTTGGTCTCTTGTAGCCATGCTAGAAAAGTGATGCATTTTTTATTTGCTCTATAAGCAGAATTTCAGTTGCCATGGCTTTCTCTTTTGCTGCCTAATAAATAAGGAATTTTCTTTTTCCTATTCATAAATAAGAAATCTCATTCTCATTTGGTGTAGAGACTCTTCAGATGCTTTGCTAACACTTTATTGTCTGCCTCAGCAACAAATATGCTGTCTATCCAGAAACACTGTGGCTTCCATTAGACCATTCTATTCATTTGATTCAAGTGGACAATAAAACATCCTGAATGACAGCATGTCATTGATGACTATAGAGCTTTAAAGAAAAAACATTCTGACTCTTGCCTTTTCATCAGTTTTCCTATATCTGAGTGTACCCCCCTCACTGTATTGTAATGGAGGCATGGTCTTGTTGCTGTATTTCTATCAGTTTTTAGTGATTAGCGCAGTGTAAAGCCTTGGTGAATAAATTTGATTACATGATTTTTTCCAAAGGGGAAAGTGGGTACCAAGATGTCAAAGATCAGTAAGCACCCTGCTGTTTGGAAATGTTGGTTAATTTTATTTTTGGTAAAATATTCTGCAGTGCTTGAAGAACATTGGAAAACTGGATGAGATCCTTTAAACAAAAGTATGCATGTACCCGTTTGCTCTGGGCATAGATGGAAGAGGTGACTGAGAATCAATACTAAAACTGGCTAGTGACTCATAGTAGGGGTATGAATTGGTAAAGTATCTGGTACGGTAACAAAAGACATTTCTTCCACACAGGTTGGAGTTTACCCTGTTGCAGAAGCCTGATACAAAGTCAGCACTACTTATGTTCGTATCGGCTTACACAGTGCATAGGTCTCATGTGCTACCCAGAGATGAGGTGTTTGCATTTACATTTACAGTTATATTTTTTTTAAAAAGTCCTCCTAGTCAAGCAGAAATATCAATGACTGTGATTCTTCTAATAACTAGATGTGACACTTCCGCAACTTCTGCCCTGCCTGACATACTTCTGGTTTTCTGGAGCCCATCAGAGGTCCTTTATCCTGAGGTATCAACTGGACCTTCAGTATTCCATATCAATATATAATTTTCAAGGTAACCCAGGAAATACTTATTTCTTTCTGAAGTGCAAGGAGGTGCCTACGTTTTTTTTTTTTCCCAATTGTTATATTTTTCTTCTATGGGGAAGGAACATTCCCTGCATTTTTGAATGCTTATATTTTGTTCCTTAATTAGACAGTGTCTAGAAGCTGTAGCTTGGATGCAGTGACCTTCTTTCAAGAACTGGTATTTGAGAGCTTGGTCACAAGCAATCAGCTATGAGGGTTTGCATGAGTGTTTTTTTTTTAAGATGGAAGACCTAACAGAGCATTATTACAGAAACACACAGTGCTCCAGCAAGCACACACTAAGTGATGTCCTACCTTGTGTGCAGTCATGCAGACCCCAGCCTTTACCCCGTGGTAGTAAGATCTATGGGACAGGAACTGCTTTGGGAAAGGTAGCATCTTTTCCTTACATTTGAGTGCAAGATGTAGCATAATTGTGACATAGAATCATAGAATAGTTAGGGTTGGAAAAGACCTTAAGATCATGTAGTTCCAGCCCCCCTGCCATGGGCAGGGACACCTCCCACTAAGCCATGTCACCCAAGGCTATGTCCAACCTGGACTTGAACACCGCCAGGGATGGAGCATTCACAACTTCCCTGGGCAATCTGTTCCAGTACCTCACCTGGGCAATCTGTTCCAGTACCTCACCACCCTTACAGGAAAGAATTTCTTCCTCATATCCAATCTAAACTTACCCTGTTTAAGTTTGAACCCGTTACCCTATTTCCTATCACTACAGTCCCTAATGAAGAGTCCCTCTCCAGCATCCAGCATCCAGCCACTGCTACATTTCTAGGACCAGACTGTGAATCTATGTTGTAATAAACCTTTCCTTACCCAAGTGACCTCTATGAAACCGGTGCTTGCAGTATGGACCACAATAAACAATAGTGACATAACAATGCATTTCTGTTGCTGCCTTCCTTTTCTATTTGAATGGGAGACATTCAGTTACTATGAGATGGGTACAGTATAAAATACAGATGTATTATATTTGGAAGTAGCAATAATGGCAGCACACAAGAGGTTACTAAATGATCTTGGAGAGTAATGATACTGTGTGCCCAGGGTGTTACATCTCTCCACCTCTTTAAATTATACACTATTTACAACACCTTTTGACTGAGTAGGGATTTATTTACATTGCTTCATCTCCCAACTAAATGTTAAATATGATGTCATGCAGTACTGCTCCATCTCTGGGTGAAGGTACAAGTGGAAAGACATACAGAACTTTCTGCTGTGACCTTCTCATCTACAGATACATATGCATTGATAGAAATAACCTTTTGTAATACCCACAGTTTTCTGTAGTTCTAATTTTTATTGTGCCTGCTGCCTGCAACATGATAAGACTTATTCATAAATTCACACTCCACTGGTTTGATAAATACATAACCGTCTGAAAAGGAGTTTCTTGGTGGAGCATATGTTATTCATCAGGTCTGTTTTCCTTGGTTTTGTTCCTAAGGTTTATTGTTTTGTTGGTCGTGGTTTTTTTTTTTTTTATTTGACATTTTTGGCTAACTTCTCTGATCCTCTTCATCCCAATAGCCACAAGGAAAAATAGCACTTGGGACAACTAAAACTAAATATGGCATGATGAAAAATATGTTTATATACCTTTATTATATTATCTCTTATTCTCCATCTGACAAATAGGAGGTAAGAATATAGTAAAGTGATATTCTATAGCAGGCACAATGCTTATCAGTTATTTTCCTTTGACCCTCTGCCTTAGAAAATTAATTCACTTGAGCTGTTCATACACTAGAACATTAGGAAAAAAATAATGTTAGCACTAGTGAATACAATCTCTGCAGGAAAGCTGGGCAATTATTCAATGGTCTAATCTTATCTCTTGTTTCATTTTTATATGGCAAGTCTACATTTAAAGTATTAGATATACTGTGCTTCTGCTCAGTACCATCAAACCACAGTAAATAAATGCTGCTAAGTGCCACCATGAGTGAAGGAGCTTATAATGAGAAGTGTGAGTAGACATGTGTGCCATTCATCATTCTGTTCAGTCCGATATTGGGGCTCTTTTTATCAGCACTATTCTTAGCGGTGTCATCACCTCCGGTATAAATCTTCTGTCAGTGTCTGTCGTCCCTGTGCCCTATTAAACTCATGCTCTCACATAATCACTGAATGACCTTTGGATGTCTTTCATTAACCTCTGACCTGAACCCCACTGTCTTCTTGTTGGTAGGTAAATCTATAACATGACATTTGCTTATGACTCAACCTTTATCCTTGCTTAATAGTTGTGCCTTTCAATTTTTTTGCTCTGGAGCAGAAAGATAGTTGCAATCTTAAGGCACAGCTTGGATTTCAAAGGTTGGAACACAATATTCACTTAAGTGTCTCTTAATAGACTTTCTAATATTTTCCACTGCTGCTTGCTGAATCTTACCAATTGTAAATTGACGCAGGATGTTAGCCTCACAAATAATATTTTTGTTTCTGATGGAAGTTTATTTTCTCTCAGATTTTTTCTTCTTGCTGTGTTCCCCTAATCAGGGATTGGGGATTGATTAATTCAAATTCAGTTATGAAACTGTGCCTAAAATTTTTGGTGCTGGAGATGAGGGTAGCTATCTCACAGTAATAATAATAAAAATAATGCAAGATTTTGTTCTCATGAGGATAAAGTGGGCTGGAAAGTAGCTAGTCTAGTGCTTCACGTTGCTGATATCTTACTGCAAAGCCTTGGTCAAGGTTCTTGCTTTTTCTATGATTCCTTTACCTCACTTGTAAAATGGGCCATGGTAAAACTATTCTCTGTGGAATAAAACATGAAAAATGGCTTCTATTTACTTCTTGTGTGCTTGGGAACGAGGCTGATGCTCTTATTAACCCTGCTCAGCTAAGTGTGTGTACAGAGTTGAAAGCATACTGAATTATATTTCTCCTCTTTCAGCCCTACCTCCCTCCTGTGAATGTGCCCCTAATTACAGTTAACTGTAATTAGTAATAATTAACTAAAATTCCTAGCAGTTGTATTCCTGCAAACCCATTCATGAAAGGGGTTCTCAGCAGCAAACAGGAAAGTAAGTAGTTAGGATTTATGCAGGCACTGAAGTGGGGGGTTCATGGAAAATTGCAGGTCTGGGTGGTGCTTCCTTGTTGAGGGATTGCAGGAATGGGCTCAGTCTCTACAGAGAAGTGGGACAGAGAAAATGGGTATGGCAGTGAATGAAATTGGGGAGCATTAAATGTATGCATTGACTGTGAGGGAGCTTGTGAGGAGAGAATGGGGCAGATAGGTTTGATGGGGGGGTCTGTCTGCAAGGTGCTGTGGTTCTCAGTCTTTTGAGTGACTACAGAAACGAGCATGGGGCTTCCTACAGGAAAATTAATGTACAGATCTGAGTATATGTACATGGCATAGCTTTTGCATTCTCTATTATGCTGTAAATCATTCTGAAGCAATGTTAAAATAAGAAAAGACTGGATGATGTTATTGTCTCAACTTTATAGATACCTTCAATAAGGGTATTTTAGCAGACTTGTGTTCTTATGAAAATTTCAACTAACTTATGTAATGGCTACAGTGTTTCCTGAGTCATATAATGCACACACACTTGTTATATCCATGTCTTGTTGATTTTGCTATATAGAAAGCTGAGATACAATGCCAGCAGTTAGTTCCTGAGTTTTTTTCTCTCCATTTCTTTTTACTGTCTTTAGGAATCACAAGTATGTTATACTTCTGTTTCATGTTCCAGCATGAGGCTGTCTTCTCACGGCTGGAAGGCCCATCTCTCCTCAGCTTGTGCTCAAGCACCATCAAAATGAGGAAAATTTCAGGGATTCAAGAATGGACAGATAAGCAGTTTGTCTCTTCTTTAACTTTCTGTGGTTTGATATAGCATTATTCTCTGGTTTTATCATTGTTGCCCTCATTTCTCCTTTTTCTCTCTTAATTTCTTTTTTTTATGCTTGGGTACGTCTGATTTGATATCAAGGACAAAAACCCTTACTACTGGCATTTTGCACTTCATAAAATACTTGGAACAAGTTACATGGGTAGCAAAGGAAACGGCAACAAACCCTACAAACCACAGAGATCAATAGATCCCCATCCCTGGTGCTGGCTGACTGCCGTAACTCTTCTACCTCTCTAGAAAGAGGTTGTTCTAGGCATCAGCTATCTCCAGTAGAAGGTGACACCATCACATGTGCTCAAGACCAGCGTCCTGTGAATGACTTGGACATCATCTGAAACAACAGCTTCCTTGTGGTGTCTGAACTCTGGATATGGGGGGTATCAAGGGATGTGGCTGCGGCCCTTTCATGGGGAGCAGAGATGACAGTGTTTGTGTCTGCTTCAGTTTGTAGAACCATCCTCCTCATTTTCAGGACACCACAGAGAAATTTTCATGTCATATGGATGTGGAACAGCTGAGAACTCATTTCCTGACCCCAGGCTTGTTACATAGATGGTATTATCAAACGTAATACAACTTATGTGTGCATAGTTTGATAACATGATGCCTTTCATTTAGCATACATTTTTTTATCTTAAAATTAGAGAGGATAATGATAGGGTAAGAAAAGACTTCTGTTCACATGTGATAACCCATACTTCCTACCTCATTTGTAAGCACCTAGCTCTTCCCAATTTAACACACAGTTGTTTTGGAGCTCACAGAGAGTGCATGGGATGAGCAGTGTGATGGGATTGGTGGTAAATTAAACTAAGAGCTGGTTAGATGCCAATTCCAAGAAAGAGTGTACACAAATGTAAGACACTGGAGTACTCTGGAGCTCTAGCTATGGATCGTAACAATATTGTGCTAGGCACAATAAACCTCTTTCCATCACCGCTGAAGAGTGAGACAAAGTCACAAAAATGTGGAAATAAAATGGGAAAATGAAGGATACTATCTCTGCTTTTTATTTGTATTTACAAATACATTTGGATGAGGTTGTCAGGGCAGAATTTGGCAAAATCCAGTTGAGAACCTCTGGAAAAAAATGTGGATTTTGAGGAAAAACGTATAGAGCAAGGACCCTTCCCCCTGGGCTGCTCAGTCCCACAGACCTGAGAGGGCTTTTGATCTGGCTATGGCAAAGCAGAAGATTTTCAACTGATCATAACACTTGAGAAGACCTGGGTTGACAGCAGCAAAGAAACACAAATGTGCTTAATTGTGTGACCCACAGGGAGTGCTGAAAGACAGTAATGGGTATAAAGAGGCCATATTTCCACAAATGACCATTAGTCTTCTGTAAATGTTCCTTGAAATGTAAAGGAATGATTTTCTCTGTCCAATTAATCATCCTAGAAATCCTCCTTCGTGTAATCTTGAAAACACGGGAGAGGACTTAGTATCAGTAAATGTTGCCAGATGTACAAAATGGCAGAGTAATGTGTTGTATAAAATGATTTTGGGTGGCAGGAACTGGATAGGAAGCCAAAAATACTGTGCCAATATTTGAGCTTTTCTGTGAGAGGCGTTGCCGGCCTCAGGAGGGAGCACTGGATAATTTATAGGTTAACATTTTCTTTTTATGTGAATAGCATTTTTTCTCATTTATAGTTAATTAGGTTAAGCATGCATGGGGAGCAAGGGAGGAAAGACTTTCCGAGAGAATCTAAACGATTAGTAATTTCAATGAAGTAAAAGAATCTGCTAAAGGATGTAGCTCTGGAATTAAATATGTTGCTATAACAAGTGTAAGTATCAGATAGGAATTTTAAGGGTTCTTACATTAATTATAGCAGCAGCACAAAAAGATGTAGAGCATATTTACAGATTTGGCATGTGGATTCTTTTCACAAGTAACTGCTGTTTCATTTTACTAGAGAAGAAACTATTTGTCCCATCTTTTCACAGCTTTATATCTTTCGCGCACATTTCTTATCTCAGCGGTTTTGGCTCACATGCAGGATTGGTTAAGGTGAATTACCAAGTAAAGTGAACATTAACTTAACTACTGAGTTTCTTCAAATCTTTTTTCCTGTATAAAGTCCTTTTGACACATCCTGGTTGGCTGAACATTTTTTGGCAGATTCTGTGTGTCCATCTGTACACAGGGAGTGGAACTGTTTCACTAAGGTCCATCTAAAAATGCAGCACCATACCTAGACTGGGACAAACTTTTACACAAACACTCAGAATGGTTCAGGGCATTAAAGTCACCTGGGCTGAAGTTACTGGTATACAGACTTGTCAAGTCCCGTATGTTGCTGGTGAGGATCACACAGCGTGCTGTCATCTCCCACCACGGTACATCTCTCCTTCACACCACTGCACCATGGGATCTCTCCTGTACTGATGCCCCATTTGCCTTAAACAACCAACTGATTTCCCCTACATGACTGGTTCTTCACTCTCTTCCTCTGTTGGGTGATCCCACATATGGTCTTGTGGCCAGAGCTATTGTGTTCCAGGGTATCTGTGATAAGCAAGGCAGAATTTTACAAGAAGAAAGACATTTATGAAGAATTAGTTAAAACGTATTTCCAGCTGGAATGGCTTCCACTGTGTAATTTTTAAAATGCTCAGAGCAGTTTTAACTGATTCCCAGTACTGTGAGTTGTTGGGTGAAGTTTCTAAATGTAAGCATGTAAATTTAATTTAAGCACTTTTATCTGAGGGATCTGATGCACACGATCTCCCAGCTGATGAGCATGCAGTATTTCTGAAACTCAGGCAGGACTTTTGAGTTAGATACTAAATATAGATTTAATGATTTGTCCCCCAACACACGAATAATTCAAGAAGTGAGTGATTTGTGATTTTAAGAAATGATTGATTATGGGAAAACACTGCCATTTTTATTGCACATGAACAGTTCCACATGGAGAGTTATTCAAAGTAGTTTAATGTTTGTGCTGTGTCCATAAAACCCAGTTTCTTTTTCTAGACAGAGATCTTTAAAATAGCCTAAAGTAACTGAATGTCAAGCCCCAGTGGAAGTCTTCACTGGGAGCGATAAGCACCTACTTTGGAAAATCCCAGTGTTTACTGTCTTCCTCCCAGCTGTAATTCAAGCCCAAATTCTGCACCAGTTGTGCCACAGCAGCAGTCTGCAGTGCTCACTGTTGTCTCAAAGGAAGATGCACACTGGGTTGTTCAGATTTATACTGGCTGAATACTTTTATGGGTTTGAAAAGAAGAAAACAGAGTATGCAGAGGTTGCGCATGGCTGCTTCATATGTGGGATGTGGTCAAGGGATGCCCAACTCTGGCCAGAGGCAGAACAAAGCTCAGTGGAGCACAAAGCCCAGATCAGGTGATCTAAATCAGGAGAAAGCCTGACAAATGAGCGCAGCCCTGAACTGTACTGCCCTGCTCTATGATGTGCTGCACTGGCACATTTTAGAAACAATTTTGGGTTCTTTCAACATGACATGTGTGGTGCAGTGAGTTTTAATGCCTTGCCTTAGGTCACAGAGAGGAGTACTAGACGTGGTAGAAAGAGAGGTGCCTGACTCAAGAGGCCAGTCACTTCCTGAACCACAGGCCTACTGTTACAGGCCAAAGGAAATCCTTTCACACATGCAAGGAGAAACATCAGAGAAAACAACAGTTCATCTAAGCTCATAGTGAGGTTTAATAAAGAGGTTTTGGTTGAGCAGCCAAAGATGAGGACCAGACCCCGGAAGTTTGAGTTTGGTTCCTGGCTAACTACATTTGTGCCTCTGGTGACTCCTGGCAAGTCCTTCATTTCCCCACCAGCCTCCAAAGCCAGGGCAGAAATGACTTAAGGAGTGACTGTGAGAATTAGCTAATTAACATTATGCAAAACCTCTGCCAAGAGAGCTGTTCTTCCCTCAGTGGAAGAGGCTGTGATGTGTGATTTTTCCAGAGGTTATAGACTGCTCATGCAGGGTAGGATTTAATGGGACAAGGGCTCATCTGTTGCTGCTGTGATCACTGGAAGGTATTTTGATCCACTCTATAGCGTGTGTACTTGCCCCGACAGCCCCATATGCAGCAGGAGATGAGTTTAGGCATTTTGGGCATCATCTGGCTCTCACAGAGCAGCTCAAAAAAGGAGCTATGTGGAGCTGTGCTGAAGCAGCAAGGGAGACAACTGCTGCCTGTAGAGAGCAGCACCGGCTCTGGAAGGGCAGCATGAGTTCTGCCATACATAATTGCTGCACCTCTGAAGCATGTCTACAGCTCTCCATGAAGGGATTCTAGCACGAATAGAAAACTAAAAGGGCTTGTCTTTCTGCCAGTGGGTTGGTTCCCACACATAGCAGGAAGGACCACAGCAGAAGGATCCAGTTGAGGAACCACAAGACTATTAATTTCCTAATATCCCTTCCGCTTAGAGTCAGGCCAGTTCACAGGGATAAAAGCTCTGGGGTGAGGTGTGTGGGCTGTGTGCAGCAGCATCAGATATCTTCTGTCTGAGAGACGGAAGGGAGGCAGGCACAATATTTTGTCACTGGTAAAAACTGTGATATCCCGTGAGAGGGAATAAGAAGGGATAAGAAGGTCTGATGTGCATTTCTTCCTTTCAAGACCTGGACCACACCACTTCTTAGACTAGTTGGTTTTCCCATCTTTGGGACTGGCTCCTTCCCTTGCACTTGGGCTGTGTCTCTTCTTCACTCCTAAACCTGACCATCAGGCCAGTGGCAGGTGCTGGGTGCATGGACATACTGCCTGGAGAACTGCATGGCACTGTACAGCTTTTGGTATTTCCTCGGGATATGAATCCTGGAGGCTGTGTCAGTGGATGTTCCACAGCTTGGCGCATAGTAACATTCCCTTGAGAAATAATGATTTCACTGGAAAAAATTGCCAGTATGTTAAAAGTGTAAAAAGAACAGCATTTTTCATGCAAACATTTGAGGTCAATATAGATAATGAGCTATATGGTGCTAGTTTCTTTATTCCTCAAGTGGGAGGCAAAGAAGGCTAACTGGACTTTGTAGTGAATGGATGGTTGTGACAAGCCAGTGCTATTCAGTCATTTGCCAGCAGCTTGCAGACATCGGGAGTAAAGGTTCATTACATCGCTAATTTTTTTCTTCCTTTGGGCAGGTGGCCTAACAGCCCAACAGCTGATCCTATTTTTTAAAATTAATTTTAATTGAATGCACTGCTAGAGATGTCTTAAATTGACTCTTTTTGTTTGAATTTCCTAAGGGACTTTGCCCCAAGATCTCTATCCTGGTGATAACTTATTCTGGCCAGTGGAGCCAGAGTGCATTTATTGTGCATCTCTCTGTCCCTTCTCTGGGTTCTGCTACCATAAATGCTGCAGTTGCTGATGACTAGAAAACTACTCAAGTGTGAACTGTTTCACTGCCTGTCACTTTCCTCATTAGGGTAGTGAGAAAATATATCTACGACTCTGTCACACACAGCCCTCATTAAGTTAGCAGCACATTGAGATCATTGCCTTTTTTAAAGATGGCTGTAGGAAAATGGGTGGGTATTTGATGTTCCTCAGTAATAAGTGGAAATAGCAAAAGTAGGGCTTACAACACTTTCCTCTGAAATAACTGCATTGTTTGCAGAGCCTTAACAATGGAATAGTGTTATTGCTGAGAAGTCAGATGGCAGTGCATAACCCCACTTCTTACTCTAGTGGAGGGGGCAAAAGATGCTTGAGGTAAGATTAGTTCATTGTGCAAGAGAGATGTAGGGCAAGAACACTACCTATTTTTGGCATCTGATTCTCCTTGTGCCTGTTAAACTGGAGGAACTCTATTAAGGGTGGTATATTTTCTTTCTTGTGTCAGTATGAACAAAATTTGGTCCATCACATATAGCTCTAAGTGATAGCAATGACGGCTACCATGCATTCCTAATTCCTACCTCAAGCAGCTAGCCAAAGTAGTGCTAGTCAATATAGACCACTTTAGCCATTCCCAGAAGGCTGGATTTAGACACTACCACTGCCAAATGTCCATGCTACGTTTCTGCTAAAGAAGATGTTCTAAATGACTGCATGCCTTCTTTCTAACTAGAGGTACATTCTTTTCAGTTCACTTTGTTTCCTAAGCAAAGAGTGCCACTGCCTTACACATTGGCATTTCCCTTGAAATTGGTCCATTAAGTCCTATATGCTCTAGAAAGACAGGTAGCTATTTTCATGCCTGGATTTCTTTATTTGAAGAAAAAAGGAAAGACAAAAAAAAAAAAAAAATAGGAAAAAGAAAAAAGATCAATAGTAGCTTCTGTTGAGCTGCAATGTACTCCAACCACCAGAGCAGAGCAGCTACATAATCCTACTTGCAGCAGGGCCACAGTGTTGAATGGGACCATTGTACTAGTGGGAACTGCTACTTGCTGTGCTGGAAATGGTGTTTCTGAAAACTGCAGTACAGCCTAATCTGCTGTGGCTGTTACATGCTTGCTTTGGTGCAGCCCACTGGTGCACCTACTTGTTAGGTATTGTTAGCATTGGTAGGTGAAGGTTTGCATGCGCTACATATAAGATTGCTCAGAAAAGTAATTTTACATTAGAAACTCCTTTTAAACTTCCATTATAATGTATTTATACTGATGATTGTTTCTGTCTCATGATCCCAAAGACCAGAAAGGCATTTTACACGTAAACTTTTGTATCCACTGAATACTGATAGAAATGTGTAAGGCAGCATCTGGTTGCCACATAAGACCTGCAGTGCTGATGATCCATCTCTGTTCTGGCACATAAATGTTCATTTGTTAGCATTGGCAGAGAGGATCAGTGATGTATTGTAGTTGATTAGGTTGATTGCAGATATGTAATCCCTAAGGATAATGATGGGAAAAAAAACTTAGGACTTTTTTTCTTATTTAAAGTTGATATCCAACTCTAAGTTTAATTGGATATTAAGTATTTGACTCATTCTGCATATATTCTCAATTCTATATACATGTAATTCTTCTCATTATCTGCATTTATAAATTCAAAGGCAATTAGCCCTGAAATAACTAGAAATGTAGAAAAAGAATTTTTTGAATTTTTATTTCACATAAGATTCATATTTTCTTTTTCATTTAAGTGGGACTTTAATTTCTTTTGACGAACTGAAGACAAATGTTAAATAAAAAAAAAAAAAGTCCCTCATGGGACTGGAGGCTGAAAAGGGCCATTATCATGAAGTTAGAATATTTACTTCCCAAGCTGGTGATTCAAATATGGTGTGAAAGTCTGCATCTATACTGGCAGATAGAAAGCAGCCCCTGATCTGTCATCCACATGTTGAGACTGCCAGTACTGGGGTGGCTGGGCTCTGATATTTCAGTTCTTTTTCTCTCAGTGCCTGAAGCTTAAGCTGTGTGCTATGCAGAGCATTTCTAGAGTGTAGTCTGGTCTGTCTGCTCAATGCCAATCTGCAGTGTCCCTACAAAGCACTGACAAACTTGCAGCACACCATCTGTTGTGTCCAGTCCATCTCTTCGGTGGGCTGGCATTCAGCTAGCTCTATAGTCAGTAATGGTTGCTCAAATTTTCATCCAAGCCACGCTTTGAAGCTACCTACACAGGAACACTTGTGGGTGTTAAGGAACATGTAAGCTCAAGAAAGGGCTCAAATTCACATTTAAAACATAATCCTGGTGTAGCCTATGTGAAATAAGCCATTCCAGTTCCAAAGGAATAGGTGTCCTCAGTGCTAAGAATTAGCATACTGAGAAGGGTTGGCTCTCTTAAAATCCAGTCACCAAGCAACCATAGGGTAGAAGCCAATTTCTTGGATTTTGTTCCTCTATATCAAAATCGTGTTCCTTTATGTCAGAATCATACCACTTTGGACAGTAGAAAAGCCTGAGTTGTGCCTGCAGTGCCTGGTTAGCTGAGGGTAGCTCCGAGAGCCTGCCTCCAGCTCTCCTTGCCGTCAATATATTCACTGAATACAAGCTGTACGCCCCTGCAGCCAAAACCATGCAGTATTTCACATGGCTTGTCCCAGCTTAGCAGTGTGAATAACAGGTTCATACTCTGTGTTAACTTCATAATTGCCTTCAGTTTTATATTAGCAATTAGGTTTCCTTTTCACACATAACTCGTCTTAAGACACAGCAACTTTTCAGGAAAATAATTAATTTACAGTAATATTACTTTGTTCATCCAGCTTGTTGGTTGTGCCTTATTAATGCCTAGGTACAAGACTTGGTTTTTGATTCTGACACGGATTCTTGGAGTTTTAGTGAGCAATTAGTTTAAAAAAAGCTGTCCTGGGGAGACAGAATTAATACTTAAAAGCCCAAACCCAAACTTTTAAATCTTCAATATGTCTGTAATTTTGCATATTCATTAAAAGATATATTATTAAATAACAGTCCTACCTAAAATTCATATCAGCTGTTAAAATAAAAGACTAGTAGCTTTTTCTTAAATGTTTTACAAGTTAATTAAAAAAATCATTTAAAGTAAAAAGATATCATATATTTTTTTTTTTTTTTTGTAGAATATTTTCATAAAGAAATTTCCCAAAGCATAATTATCACAGGAGTTTCCATTTGGAATTCCAAAGAACTGTTTGCAACACCAGTTTCTTTTTTTTTAGAGCTGGTGGGAGCCATAATTAGATTACTGGGTTTCTTAAAATCTAGAAACTATGCAATACCTTCTGCGGTAGGAAAAAAATAAAGTAACAGCAGTTCATGAAGGCATTATGTGTAACATGGCCTGAACCAGTATCTCACTAATGTGTATATAACCTGCCTTATAGAACCATATCTTAACCAAGCTAAGCGCTTAATCATTATTGATCAGTTCTGCCTACTGTTCCAGTATCAGTCGTTATTGAAATAATCTCCATAGCCCTCATTAAACATGCTTCTGTTTCCATGGGAATGCATTTTTAAATAAGAAGTGCAATTTTAATATTATTGGTTGTTCAGGCAGTTGGTACTGTGGTTGCCCAATCTGTCATAGTTAATCAACTCTCATCTCTTTACACTTGCTGCAGTTATCAATGAGTTGAGGATTAATATTCTGGGCAAAGCAGATGATAAATCATTTGTATATAATTAGTGTACAGCAAGGTTACAGCTGACATGAATTTTTATCTTAATTATGAGAGAAATTTGTTCCATTAATTTAATTTAGTTTGCATGAGTGACTAGACACCTAACAAAGTTAATCTTACACCTGTCATTACAACATTAAGGAGAGTCTCATTTTCAAGCTGTAGACACAGTTACTTTAGCATATAAGGATAATGTTGCTCATTCTGATGTGAAAATAGATGATCGTAGACAGAAGATATAGAGCCTACTCTTTTTAAAGACTTCCCAAGGGATTTATGTGTGAATATTACAGAGATTCAAATCCGGTTGCCACTGTACTGAGTAGACTAATTTTCGTTCAATCTTCTGTCTGTACTTCCTCATGAAAACAGCATGCAGTACTTACAAACAAAGGGAAAGATTTTTCCCTAATTTTTATAGATATGTATTTTAATTACTTTAGCTATATACATATAGTTAACATGTGACAATGCCACAGCACTTGTATGACATGACATTTGCATTCATGGCAATG
>JAOEHX010050120.1:0-43660 GCA_025448015.1 Bolborhynchus lineola
GGCATCGGCCCCTCGCCGAGCCCCAGCGGCACCACTTTCGAGGAGACGCGGCTCCACGTCTTCACCTTGGACTACCCCCACGTGCAAATCCCCTTCGAAATCACGCTCTGGATCCTGCTGGCCTCCCTCGCCAAGATCGGTGAGCGGGGCCGTCGGGCGACTCTCCCTCTTTCCCTGCCTCCCTGCCTTCCTCTGCCCTCCCCGGCCGGCAGCTGCAGCCGGTCGGTGCGGTCCGTGTCTGTGCGCGGGGCCGGTGATGGTCCACGCGGGGCGGGATGCCCGGGCGTGATTTGGCTGGTACGGAATCGGGTTTTCTCGGTTAGGGAACGCGAGGGGGAGAAAAGGGATTCCCTCCAGCCCTCTGCGGTAAGGCGTAAACGCCGGGCCATAGAAGACTCTACACTCCAGTGCGCACCCCGTGCGCCTCTGCCTTTTCCTTGAGCTGTCATTTGAGCACTTTCTTTTACTTAAAATAACGCTGGATATAATAATACTTTAAGAACAGAAGAAGCAGATCGATGGAAAGCAAATATTTATGAGAATAGAATAAGTCTCCCTGTCCTACTTTCCCACCATTCACTTACGTTCCGAGAAAGACAAAAAAGACAGCAGTGCATGATTAAGGAAGGCCACCTCTTCCCTCATGTGGAAAATATTTGTATTGCATAGTTTCACTGTGTTTTGTGCAGCTTATATATAATGTTTTTAATTAGCTTTCTATGTTCCAAACAGAAACATGAGTATAATGTAATCATCTAAAGAATGGCAGGTAATGGCATACTAGAAAGCTATTTAAAAAATTGGCACATCTCTGTAAGTGATGAACTTTGTATCTTTACCTAGAGGGTAATCTTAACATACGAAATGAAGGCGTGGGAGCAGCAACAACAAAAAAGGTTTACTACACTTGTTTGATTCAGGACTGATTTTGCAGTGGAGAGTAGAGTTCCATAAAAAAAATATGACTGTACTCATTCTGATAAAACAATTTAATAAAACATGCAACCTTGGCTTGTGATGTTAGTGATATTTAAATAGACTGTGTCACATTCTGGTTAATGATCAGGTAATTAGGATTCTGCAAGAAGAAAGATTTGTACTAACCTCCTGTCATGGCTGGTGCTGTAGTTGGGGGCCTGATCCTCTACCTAAACAGCATGCTACTGTTTGCTTTACTACTTTCTGCAGAAATGTTGCATGTTGCTCCCATTAAAGATACATGTATCATACATGCTTAGTCCTGAGTATGTATTTGGGTGTTTGCAAATCAGAACATCATATACTCAAGTATACCACAGACTCTAGTAGCCAGAAAATACAGTTTGTTAACAAACTTAACCAGCTGAGTACTGTAAAATTGCTCTGGCTTCTGAGTATGGATACAGCAAGAACATTTGAATAAGCTAAGACTAGTGAAAAAAAAAAATGTTTTATTAAAGATTGCAGGAAAACCATTTGAAACATGTAGACACACAGACTTGCACAGTAGTATATAATTTCAGTAGGACTGTATTTTCTAACTATTATGATGTTTCATAAGTGCATAGGCATCTAAAAAGTAAAAAAAAAAAAATAAAAAAAGTTACTTGATGACTTCAATTTTCTGATCTGGCTGCAATGCAGTAAACAAGCAAACAGCTCAGATGAGGAAAAAGGGCATATAATGTTTAAATCCCTTCAGTTGTACCAAACTAAAGCTAATGTAGCTAATGTAGGGCATGCTGCTAGAAGTGTGCATGCGCTAAGCAATGAGGGCTGGATCCAGGAGAGGCCCTAGGTGTGGCAGTGCTCGGCTTTGCCACACCTATCTGCAGGCAGCCTAACTCCGGGACTGGAATTAGGAACATCCAGTTCTTTCTCCTGGAGCTCTGTCTGTGATTCCTTATCCAGTGAGTGCATCAGGCAAACCTTCCCAGGACAGACTTGTCGCTCCTAAGCCACATTCCTACAGCATCAAATTTTCGCTTGCTTGTGCTTTGTTTTGTACTGCAGGTAGCCCCGATGGGCAGTTCTCTAACCACCAAGATAAAGAAATGTCAGCTCTGCAACCTCCTACTGTGTTACAAGGAGTGGACTGTGTGTCTGAGTTCAGAGGGATGGAGGGGTTTTTTCCAGCCCATCTCACTGCCTGTAGCCCCCAGACTGAGGCCTTGTGAGAGAGGAGGCTCTCCAGTGCATTCCTTTCCCCAGCTTTTCCTGCTGGGCAGCGCTGGCATCTCGCCCCTCATGCCAAGCAGCATGAAATCTACCTCGAGACTCATGCACTGCCCAGGAAAGTTTGGTGCTTAATCTGGCATCGCAAATTCCTTTCTGGGGCTAGGCACTGAACGTTTACGCTTGGCACTGCCAAGTAGTAAACCTTTATGAGTGGAGCCCTAAGGTCTTTTCAGTTGCAAGGAGCCCAGAAGATAGGGTCACGTTTAGTAACAGCCCTCACAATGTGTGAAGGATCCCCAAATAAACCTTTATCACAGAACCTGCTTGTTGCCTGAAGAGTCTTTTTGAAACAAGTGTATTTTTGCAGAAGTGAAGTTTTACTGCAGCTGAAATGTTCCAGCATTTCATGATTTTTATAGGGGGTTTACCTGAGAGATTTCTCAGATCCTGGCCGTGATTGTGTCATTGTAGGCTAGGTTTAGAGGGAGTGAGAAAGACAGGATGAGAAAGGAAAACCTGAAGCTGTCAAGCAGAACTTGAACATTTTGACAAGGTACATTTTTGCAAAGACATTAGAAACATGATGCTTTTTATTCCAGCATAGAACAAGGGCACATTTTGAAATCAATTTTCAAGAAATTGCCTTGAACAAAATTGTTACTTCCCGGCTACCTCGACTTATTATCTTATGTGTTGATACAATATAGATGTTATGTTACTCCGTGAGTGTATTAAGTGGGACTCAGTGCACCCGAAGTATGCTTCAGTGTCTAGGCAGTGAGAGTAGTCTACTTGCCTCCCAGTTCTGCTTAATTCTTCTGCTAACTGATCTGACAGATCCAGATTCCCATCACTTCTACATTTAATCACAAATGCACAATTAGAAGTGTTTCTTCTGGGAACTGAGCTGATATCCTTCCAACGCTTCTCTCCTGAAAAATGGCTTACGCTGTTCAGAGGGTCCTTAGAAAACTCCCTTGTAGTCAGAAGTACAGATCTGAGTGGCATTTCCAGCATCAGAGAGCATTGGATTTCACCCAAGAAGTGGGATACCAGGACTGTGCAGACTTCTAGGTTCAAGAGTATTGAACCTGCATTTTAGGCAAATTGCCTTCTGCTCAAAGGCCTGAGGGTAAACATCTTCCATGCTGTTGAAGCTGGGTCACTGCATGGTCAGGAGCCCCAGAACAGGGCTGGAAGAGGGGAAAGTATTTGTAGTCCTGGGTTCAGCATAACAGTCTGAGTTTTCATGTACTACAGGCGCTTGGGACCTAGGTGCTTGTGACCATGTGGCTGCTCCTAGGGTGCTTGTGAACATGTGGCTGTAGATCTTGCCGAGCAGGGAAGATATCTCTCATTTTGCAGGGCACCTGAGTCTGATGGATGTGCACTGGATTCTGAATCCAGCTCTCTGCCCTTAAACAGGAAACCACAGCCTCTCCTGACCACCTTCGAATGCTTCGCATGGAGGCAGGCAGTCTTTCAGGAGTTTTAGTATTACTTATATGGATAGAAAGCATATTTAATTTAGTGGGAGCCTTTCCATTACCTTTAAAGATGAGGTGGAGTCACAAAAGTACTGAGAGGATATGAACTTTTCTAAGAGTGACTTGTAAATAAGAAAAGAAAAAAGATTTTTATTTTTATATTCTCAATAGACATTTTGTTGCCATTGTGTTACAACTGGATGGGACAGTGTTTGCTTACATTAAAAGATGCTTTTGCAAATATCTCTTAATTTTTTTATGGAGAAAATGATTTAAGGTGTTTTGAAGGGCTTAAAAAAACTTTTGGCAAAATCAGTTTACTCAGGGGAGGCTTCAGTCACTGTATTGGAAATTTTGGCGTCCTGCCACTGCAGAAACTAAGACTTTTATGTGGAAGTGGCTGAAAGGTGAAGAGTCTTCAACTAAAATTCTTGTATTTCCACGGTCATTACCTGTTCTGCCAATATTGGGTATCGGTGATTCCGGTTTCAAAGAATGACAGAGAATTTGGCAGTCCTTCTAATGAGTCACATAGGCCGTATTTCTAAATATTGAAAGCCATCTGTGTTCATCCATAAAGGAAAGCAATGCAGCATGAACTGCTTACTTTTTAAAATAACTTTAATAGTTATAGAATGTACAAGTTTAAAAACTGTAGATTAAAACAGCATTCTTTCCCCTTGGTCCTTCCTGGCAATTTGTTTTGGCTGATAATAAGTTCAGGCTTTTTTTTTTACTTGGAAAAAATCTGTGATGAAAGGAGAATTAACAAAGTAGGTGTTTCAAGATACAGAAGCCTGAAATTGGGAAACTAGATGTGAACTGGACCAAGCTTACACTGGTTTAACTGTTTCCACAACAGGTGTGATTTTTACTGAAATAGTTTTACTGAAATAGATGCCCGTTATTACCACACCCAGTGTTTCCATGCAGCTTTCATTTAAAATGATTTAAATGCTTTTTAGTTAGGCAGGAATTGTGGGATCTTGTGGGTGTGGATAGTTTTCTATATAATTATGTAGGCCAAATATAGATAAGGAGGAGCCTGGAAAAGATTGGCATCGCCGAGACCTGGAATGTGACCTTGGTGCATAAGGTTCGTCATTCCATTAGATTGGCTAGAGTAAGTTCCTTCAAAACTTACCCCATTCATTACCAAAATTATCCTTACGACAGCCAACTTTTACAAGTAAGTAGAATCTTTAAATCAAAACTGCATAGCTTTGAGAGTTTTAGTAGGCTAAGGAACATTAAACCATTAAGTCCTCATTCAGAACCTTTTCTCAATTCATTTTTTTCAGTACTTTGCACAGATTTTTATGAAAGACTCCTGACACTTCTAGAATGAATATAATACAGAAGAATGAGCATAATAACAGAGGCTACAGCTTATTGTCACTTTATGGAAAACATGCTGCTTCTTGTGAAATTAATATATAGACGCCTCTAAAATTAGAATAATTGTGTCTGTAAATGCTTCCTCATGGTGGCTGGGGAAGTGATCATGGGTGACTGGGTGCAGGTCACATGTACTAGTTCCCTTGCCTAGCTTTGAGATTCTAAAAGACTTCTAAAAATGAAATGAATGTACTTTTAAAACTCCTTTGTGAAGCTGTGCATGGAGGAAGGGGTGGTTAGTAAGAGTATTTTATTCCTCTATGTACATGTAGTTTGCCCCAGAAAAATGTTTGGATTGTGTTTCTGGAGGATTCCACGTTACAAAACACCCACACTTCCACAAACAGAACACTTGCACAGAGTTCATCCAGCCAGATTAGCTAATAAATGGAACATCTATCTACTAAATTGCCTCTCCACCAAATTAAGTGAATGAACTACCCTAGCTGACAGATTTGCCTTGACCTGTTGTGGCTGTCCAGTTCAGTCTTTGCAATGAAAATGAAATTGTTCTGTGATTGGTGCTTGTTTACGATAGAAACTAAGGTAACAGAATCCAGAACAATCTTTTGGATTCTGTATAAATAACCATTTCACTTTCTTGTGTTTGAATTTCCTTTGAAGGCTTTCATCTCTATCACAAGTTGCCCTCAATTGTACCTGAAAGCTGTCTCCTTATTCTGGTTGGATTGCTTCTTGGTGGGATTATTTTTGGAGCAGAGGAGAAGTCCCCACCTGTAATGAGCAGTGATGTTTTTTTCTTGTATCTTTTACCACCCATTGTACTCGATGCTGGATATTTTATGCCAACTCGTCTTTTCTTTGAGAACTTTGGTACCATATTCTGGTATGCTGTGGTGGGCACACTCTGGAATGCCATTGGCATTGGGATGTCACTTTATGGAATTTGCCAGATCAGTGCATTTGGTTTGACTGATATCACACTGCTGCAGAATTTGCTCTTTGGCAGCCTCATTTCAGCTGTGGATCCTGTGGCGGTGTTAGCCGTTTTTGAAAATATTCATGTCAATGAGCAGCTTTACATCCTGGTGTTTGGAGAGTCTTTGCTGAATGATGCTATCACTGTGGTAAGTTACTTGATAAATGATTAGTTGGTAAAAATGGTAAATGATTGTTTGCATGCCACTCTGCTATATCTCTTTGTATCTGGTTATTACAGTTTGCTAATAGACAGAATTTAAGGAGTGCTAATGTGTTTAGGTAATTCTCTGAACTTCAGATTTAGGAAGTATGGTAGTCTTACTACACCAAAGTAGTGTGTAACGGTAGCATATATACTCTACATATTTTACTACCTGATCTCTTTAGCTTCTGTATCTTTGAATTCTGTTACTTCTGTAAAGTGATACTGGAGGTTTTCCTCACCTGCAGAAACTTCTTTGGACAATAGAGGGAAAAGGCACAATGTGGGGTGTCCCAGCATAGTCACAGGAGAATGGGCAAATCACCGAGATGATGCACGACACAGTTTTGCATCCACCCATCCAGCTGGAAGTACCCTGAGACTACCAACACATTTCTCCTAGGCTATAGATGAGATAGGACAGCCATCTGGAAGCAGTAATTTCTAATCATTAACTAGCTGAACTTGGTTTGTGGTTCTGACCTAAGGGCATCAGTCTTCACATTCCATTAACACCCCGATGCCCCTCATTTGACCTGATGACAACACGTCTCGGACATTACTCCCACTTATCCATGTCTTACTTGAAATCCTGACCATGACAGCTATGTCCTGGCATGCTTTCTATTTTGTGGGACATGGAGATTCAGTTTTTCATATGCCAGAAGGATCAGAAAGATTCATTAATTGGGTCCACACCTTCTCTGTCTCTGGTACTGGCTTCTTATTCCTGTCCCATTCTAAGAACTGTTCTTCAATTTTCCCTTTTTCTAGGACTTTGCCTCAAGTGCTTAACGCATGTGTACCTCATCCTTGAATCTGAGCCTTTGTACTGACCGTTTCTTGTTTGCCTGTGGGAGCACTGTTTGTTGGGAGTACTGTTTTTTTTAAACTTAAGCTTCATGTTGTACCTGATTCTGTTGCTATCTAGTCATCTGAATCACATCCTCTCTTACGGGCTTGTGTTAAAGCCTAGCTTTTCTCCCTAGCTTGCAGCTGAAACTACTTGCCATTATTAAAGTGATACTTAAGCCAGTCCTGAAAATTAGTGAACATAAATGCCAAGTTTCAAAAGGCTTATCAGTTCAGCCATGGCTGTGTCTGCTCACTCCAAATGGCCACTTCTGTAGTGGAACTCTTCATGCACATTTTTCTAGGGGGAGAAAGTGTATTTTTATGTGAATGTAAAACTTTTTTTTCTTGTGTCTTTTTCCACCCAAATTAACTTTTTTCCAGTCACAAAAATCAGTCACCTTTCCACTGGAGCTGCAGTTAATCCCTCAAGATTTGCTGGGAAAACACTGCATCTTGATGATGAAATTATTCATTCATTACATAACTCAATGGCAAATTACTCCAAAGCACCATTTTTATAGGTGCTGGCATAGCAATTTAATAATCATGATGCATGGCTTTCCTGTAGGTGTCATTACTGCCTTCTTTGGAGGTAGTCCTTTCTGATGGCAGGCTTACCCAGATGCCCTAAGACAGGCGTGGTACAAGAGTCTGTAAAGGCAGCCCAGTAATGCATTGGCTATACATATATTCATGAGGGAGTGAAAGGCATTTAGAGTACCTCCAGTCTTACTTCCTAGCTATCGCTTAAAGGTGACACTTGGCAGAAGATCAAGTGATTTCCACATGCTAAGCAGTGGTCTGCTAATGATTCCTTGTTATTATTTTGTACACCTGCAACTTAGAATATGATTCAGGCCATCACACAGATTGCCTATGGGGTGTCCTTAAAGGACCTGGCACCCCCTGCCCATAGCAGTGCTGCCAGACCAGTCCTTGCTGCCAGAGTTTCTCAGCTATCTGCTCAAAGGAGATGCTGTTTTGTAAATATTGTCTTTTTGTTTGCACTTGTTGTGTTACTGGGACAGCAGATAAAACCAGCTAGATGGAAGAGCACAGAACCTTTCAGCTTTCATCTGCTGGAGCCCTTGAATTCCACCTACCCTGGCAGGTGGCTCCAGTTGGATGCACAGGCGAAGCAGGAGCAGGAATGAATGCAGGTGGGCAATTTACAGAAGCTGCTTAATGCCCACAGCCACTGCAGTATCAAAAAATCCAGGGGCTGCACAGATGGGCAGTGCAGAGCAGTGTGGCTTTAGTAAACATGCTTTTGAAATACTTTAAGCCCTTCTTCCTCCTATTTGCTTGCACTACCTGGCTGCTCCTAATAAAAGCTTTTATTAGGATAGCAGTGTCATTTATGCTTTCTCTTTTCAGAAAACGTACTACCACACCTGCATTTTTAGGTACAAAGTGAGGTGTGTTTTCTTAGAAATCTCAGCTCTTCTGTGTTTCTCATATGGTCTTCCATGCCTAGTAGGTTTTGTGATATGCCTGTGCATTTGAATGATCCTTCTTCCCCACTGATGGAATTTTGGAGCTTGAATTTGGCTGAGGACAATGCTTGCTAGTTTGCTTCATGTTCAGAGTTGGTGCTTTAGCGAAAGACTGGGTCATCAGTAACTAATGCAGTGATATTAGATGTCAAGATCATGTTTTGAAGTAGAGTGTTAGCAGTTCAAATTCCAATTCTAGGTTTAAAATCACAAAGAAGGAGCCAGTGTAATTACAATAATATTATTCCCGTGTTAGAAAACATTACAGCAGTGCTCTGTATTCTGCCTCTGCTGAAAACATTATTTTAGAGTGCATTGAAGTAATTTCAAAATGAAAAACTAATATCTGAGAGCTGATGAAAAGAAGCAATTAGTGTCTAGGTAGAGCAGAGATAATGTGAGACAAGATTAAAAAGTGATCGTTGGCAAATATTTCTTGGTGTAACCTTCAGTGAGTTCTGTTCAAGGATGTTGAGGAAGTGCAAATCTTGAACCTGGAAAAAACCCCAATGCTTTCAGAATAAATGCACTTCGAATTGTGACCAGAGTTGATGCTAACTTACCTGAAAGTTTACAGAGAGCTGTAAAACTGAACTGCTATAGAGTAAAAGGGAAGTGAGCCTCGTTTTTTATCTCATTTACAGCAGTGTAAATAAAGAACAATAGGAATGAGATTAAAATCATGTTCATGACGTTCCATAGTCTTAGCTGCTGCTTCTATCATGGCGGTCTGGTTTTGATCCGAGCTACAAAAGAGAACATTGCTTTTCTTCTTTCAAATAATTTATGACAGCAGATTTTAGATTTATGGGAATGTCTGTATGTGGAAAAGCAGGCTCCATTCTGTTTGCAGGGTGAATACTTTGCTGTGACGTTGAAGTGATGTTATGGAAAGGCTACTGCTTGAGTAGATCAAAATTATATGCTTCTTTACAAGCAGCTCTCAGTGGCCTTATTTTGGAGACTTGCCTTTATATATATTTATACAGTTACTTTTTAAAATATAAAAAAGGCTGATTAAAAGTTCACCTAAGGAAAATAATAATCTTCCATGATGCATACCAAGGAAGTGTTCTGCCAGGTCAAATTCTGTAGATGTGTTGAAGAACAGCATAACTCTGGGGTGGTCCCAAGTTTCAGCAAGTAACTCAGGGGAACTCCTCTCGTTGCAAACAATGCAACTCAACAGAATTTTTAATTCCATCTATGATTCAAGGCATTCTGGGAGTCTGTGGGCTGAGAGGTCCTTATAAAGTGACCAATAAAGGCACACCTGTTGCCAGTAGGTTTAATTCTGGGACGCTTAATGCAAATCCGTAAGGTCCACAAATCAAAACAAGGTGGAGAAACATCGTAGCCTATGACATTACTTTCCTGTCCTGCACAGGATGTAGTAAGAAGGAACAGGGCAAAAAGACCATGAGTCTGCCTCAGGGCAGCATGATGAAGGGGTTTGTGCAGGTCAAAAAGGACACTACACCCAGCTGGACTTGTCCTGAGGGCATCATTGTTATCAATTACATAGATCATGCTCCTGCTCTTGTCCTGTTTGTTGCTTTGTAATGAAAATGACTGGTGGCCATGCTGAGTTTGATTTAACCTTTCCATGCTTGCTCTGAAGCATATTTTTTCTTTTCTTTTTCAGTTCCTTCCTTTCACTTAGCCCAAAGGACCCATAATAGGCCATGCCTTTTCAGTAGTCTATAGTGAGAACTTTTACCTCTGTAGGACCAATTTTGGCCAAGAAGAGCCACAAAACTTACCTTCTGTCACATGAGAGAGAACAAGACTGAAAACATGTCAAATCCTTCCCAGTGACTATTCAAACACCTGCATTGTTGGCACAATGCAAGTACTTATAAAACATTGTTCTCTCAAATGCCATTTCTGATAAAGAAACTTATTAGATTTACTAAAAAGTCCAGAAAGAAAGTGGAGGTTTAACTACTGCAAGCTGCCCAAGGTATTTAAAGTGTTTACTGTGACTACAGTGGCTTAGCCTGTGAACCCACTGTGACATGAACAAGTGCCTACAACCAGGCTTAAATCTGTACAAGTGACCAATGTAGCCATCAGAGTATCTCATAGCTAGGAGCATACATGCAGCACCAGGCAATGCTTGAAGCTCCCAAATAAGTCTGCAGATGGGGAGACCCTTTAAGGTTTCTTTAAGAATAACTGATTCCATTGTTGTTTGTTTTGTAGTAGCTGAAATACTTGATATTACAGAAATGTGGACTTCACATCATTCTGTTTTCTGTATAAATCAAAAAGGCTTTCTGGCTAAAAAAATATGGTAACCCCATGGAATCTATTTTGGAGCATGGTTACAAACACTTTGAAAATTAAACTGGGGAAACACAGAGTAACAGGTCTTTTAATAGGAACTAAATCCCAATCTCTAGAAGTAATCTAAAGTTTGAAAAGTCTTTGAACTATTGTATTCCTAGTGGTTAATTAGGAATTACTAATTAATAACAAATTAATTAGAGAAAGAGTACTTAATGGATGCTGTGTTTCTTATTTCATGTTTCTTGTACTTGGGGTGGCCACTGTCCATTATCTCTCTACCTCACCCCATGCCAAATGAATCTGTATGGTCCAGTTAAGATCTGCGGCTCTCAATGTATTATGTGGACCAAAATCATTTGAAAAGAATTTGATTTCTTGATTTTTTCACTGATTATGGAACTGTATTTTCCTTTTCTTTTTTTTTTATTTTTTTTTTTTTTTTATTTTTTATTTTAATCTGGAGAAAATCTGAAATGGCAATTTGTGAGAAATTAGAAGCTCTGCAAAATACATGGATTTAAAGAAAGATTCGATAGATCTATGCTCCTGGCCTGCAGTATGGCATGGGTTAAGAAACCTATCCCATTTGCAAAAAAATGGGAATAATTATATTTACCCTTCTCTGTATATCTGCCTGCTATTTCTGGTGGACAAGTAATATGCCAGAGGTAAACAACAGCCCATCTTAAAAGTGAGCTCAAGATAGATAGAAAAATTCAAAGTTCAACATTGAAGCAGAGGAATGTAAAAGCCTAAAGGGAATGTAAAAGTTCAGAAACATAATGTGCTTTCTTTTTCCTCATAGGTCCTGTACAATTTGTTCAAGTCTTTCTGCCAGATGCACACAATTAAGGTTATTGACATATTCGCTGGGATTGCTAACTTCTTTATAGTGGGGATCGGTGGAGTGTTGATTGGAATCCTTTTGGGATTTGTAGCAGCCTTTACCACCCGTTTCACCCATAAAATCCGAGTGATTGAGCCACTCTTTGTCTTCCTATACAGTTACTTGTCATACATAACAGCTGAAATGTTTCATCTCTCAGGCATCATGGCGTAAGTACCCCGAACTTCAGTACTAATAGTACCCAGGAAAGAATGTCAAAGGAAATTGCCAAGTGGTCCAGGTTTTGCAGACTTGGCCATATGGCATCATTCCACCACGCATAGCAGTGATGCTGGCTTAGAGGATTTCCGGCCTCTCCTCTCCCATTCCATCCCATTCTCTTGGCTTGCCACCAAACCAGCTGTGTCACTAAAAGTGGTCATGGCATCCCACCATAAACTGTATCTTTAAAATGCTCCAAGTTCAAAATAACCCCTTATATTTTCAGTGGGATTATTCTTAAATCAGTTTGGTGACCTGTGTGCTCATATGACCCTACAGTTAGTCATAAGGGCATGGCTGAGGGGTAGCCCACAGTGATGCAGGGGCAGCCGTGACTGGGAGGGAGTGGGAGTGGTTGTTGGGAACTTTGTGAAGTGCCTTCACTTCTGATGCCATTGTGAAACTACGTATTGTGAAACTACATCTTAACTCTTAGTCATGTGAGCATCCAGTAAGTACCATTCAATGAAGACAATGTATATATCATTAAGGCAAACTCCTGCTGGATTACAAGCACAGTAAAGATTGACTGAATGTAAAATTTCCTGAGTCCAGTCCTATGGTGATATAACCCTTTAGTTTAGTATCTTGGTACGTGTGCCTGTGTGTTACAATGCTCTCTGTACACATCATTATGTATAAAATAATATTATTCTTCCCACTTCCAACAGATAAAAATATTTTCACTCCTGATTTTTCACTCCTGGGCTTCAGTCAAGAGAGAACTCCCTCTAGCTTGATGCTGTTTATACTATAACAACCTCGACTTTAGAAAGAGCCTTTATGACATTTGATATACTTAAATGGTTTGCTCTGATTCCAAGTAATATTTTTAAAGGCCAACCTTCTTCAATGATTTTGTATCGTTCTAGTGGCAAATATGAGTCATTTGGGAATTAGAAGCATAGCTTTTGATGAAAACTGAGATGTTACTTCTGAGTATCACTAATACTGATAATACCTTGTCTGATGATTATATTTTAGGAAAGAGAATGACAGGTTTGGTATCACAGACATGCCAGTATAAGGTTCTCTGGGACTGGGAAGCAATTTACATGGACATTTCCAGCTGATGATTTCAGTGGTATAAAAATAGAGCTATGCCATGAAATGAGAGGGTTTAATACTTTAATATAAGTAAAGAGCTAAAGATTGCATGGGTTTCTTTCCCTGATATAAGTCTAAATAAAGCAACATATGCGTCCGCTTTGACCAAGTTCATAAATGTGCCATCTCTTTCCCTAGCTTCTATTCACAGCATTTGTGTGGTTTCTAGTTTCCTCTACTTCTAAAGTCAAATCTCCTTGACATCCTATGATCAAATACTTAAAGGGCTTCTAAACCAAAAACGTGTGGCTAAACTGTACATGGAAAAAGGTTATGGCAATGTGCATGAAAATACTGATTTGGACATGCTGCACCCAGGATACAATCCAAAGGGCACACTGGGTCAGCTGGTGGCTCAGTGGACCCACTGCATGCCAGTGCATGCAACCAGCATGCCGGCTCTTACAATGGCACTAACAAGCTAGTCCTTCTCATTTGTAACCCCTAGTGAGTGCAAAACGGAAAACGAAATACAAAGTATTTCTTTTCCCTCCAACAGCGCAATAGAAAATAAGTTTAAAATGTCCTTTACGTTTTTTAACTCTAAATGTAGTTTGTAACAGCTGACAGAGCTGGATACATCAGTAAGGCCTTAGGGGGGAGCAGAAAGGACTCTCTGCCGCCATGTAGTGTCTCAACTGTCAAGAGACCTAAAGTGTGTCCCCTCCCAGCAGTGCTGCCAAGCGCCTGCAATCTCTGCATCCACTTGGCGTAAATCTACCTCCTGCTTGTCACTTTTCACTGGGCTTTGAACTGCAGAGAATATTTTGCTCTGTGTCACAGTGCAACATGCATCAGTATTGAGTTCCCTGTCGTTTTCTGCAGTGACTGACTCACGGCAGGATTGCTTGGGACTGACTTCAAAGTCAGTCCTCCTTTGAGCATGCAGTTGGACCGAACGACCTTGGAGCGTCCCTTACAACCCAGATTGTTTATTCATCATATGCTTCCGTGGCCATTTGTAGTTCAGCCTATAGGGAATGATTGCCTGACCTCCCCTTTCTCACCCATATTCATATGAGTCTGTTAAACTACTGATTCCCACGTTCTGCATTAGCAGGTTTGTAAAGATACTGAGCAAGATCTTGTAGTTATGTGTTGTACCATACTTTAGGGGGAGAATATGAGCAGGAATGTACAGTGTTACCAAATAATGATAGATACACCAAGTGCAAGTAGGAATTCACTGGCAGAGGAGTAGAGGAGAATGAAAGGTGCTTGTCCCTCTTCTGATAAGTCTGTGTACTCATTCTGAGGACAAACAATTCCTGAAGCATTGCTATATAACCCCTGCACTGGGTTTCCTGGCTGAAATAGTGAAGGGACTGAACCATGTCCCTATGAGCTGTAGTGAGAAAATTCTTTTCTGAAAGAGAGGAAAAAACTTCTACTGTAATTAGAGTCAGGTTTGAATCAGGATCAGAGGTGTAAAACATACAGATGTGACTGAACTTTATTTGCTTACTTCCATTTCTAATTACAATGCTGCATTTTCTGCTTACTAATTTCTCATAAAGGCGGTGATGTAGCAGAACTAGTAATATATGTTCCTTTTTTTTTTTAAATTTGCAACAGTGAATTAGCAGGCTGAAAGGACCAAACATTGAAACTACTGTAAGTTTAGTAGGTCAAGGAAACTTGAGGATTGAACTCGGTGGCCTAGTTTATTGCAGTCATGACAGAAACTGTACTGTTTGCACAGGAGGACTTTTATTCTTCAGAAGCACAGAAGGCTGCAGGTTAATGGCAACTAACTGTTCCGCCCTCCCCCCTCCTCATTCTTGACCAAGGCAACTACCTCAGGTCACAGAAGTAGAAGCCACAATTAATGTATGTAGTTAAGAAATGTAAAATAAAACACACCTAAGTTTTTGTTTTGAATATGGTGATATTAAAAATTTAGTTTGGGAAGAACATATTATAATAATGCAGATAAAATTTTGCATATTCAAAGAAATTGTTTTTACATTAAATTCTAACACTACATTGCCATATTATTTTCAAATTGAAGAGAATTTAACAGCGTTGTGTGTTTTTTTCTAATGTAAATTAGTACTCTGAAGAGATACCAGATTCATAAAGTGAGCAGTGATTCACTGTGGAATTTTACTTAACTAAAGAGTAACAAATAATGTACAGCACTATTTGTTATACTGCTGAACCAATTCATCAATTAGTTAACACTAAGTTAAGGAACGCAAAATGTGTCTGAAAATAATATGAGTGTTGTCCCTTTAAATTCTAGTGGTTAAGCATGGTAGATGTTTTAAATTACAGCTTGCAAAGATCCTGATTAATCTGGTGGCAGATTCTTATCAGACATCTATTTACAGTGTCTCCATTACCTCAGGATCCAAAAACAAACCATGTCCAGAGCATGCTTCCCCATTCCCCAAGCTGCAGGGCTTTCCTAAGTGGCTATAATCATGAAAACTATTTTAAAAGCTAATAAGTAGTACTGAGTGTTTTGTAGTGCCTTTGATGCAGACCTGACAGCCCTAATGCTCTAGGCAGTGAGCTGCAGCTTTGAGATCCTGAAATTGTGGGTCTGGAAATAACTGTTTTGCAGCCTGCCCACTACATTCTTGCTACATTGCATTTGCTGCCCCTGCACTTGCCAGCTCCACCGTGTGCACAGTTGGCTGGAAGTAGCTGGGATGCATTAGACTTGTTACACTTGTGCAGATAGGCAGTGCCTACACAGGAGAGCTGTCACAACATAAATGGAAATATTTGTAGGTCTGTCAGCGCAACCTGTGGCTTGTGAAAAGCTGATTTGCCACTGAATATGTGAGTTCTGGACAGTGAAAGTGTTAAGTAAGTTTGAGACCCTTCTTTACATACACTTTTGAAGCTGGTCACCAGAGCTATCAGTAAACTGAAAACCTCAGAATGTTTGACAGCTTCTGGGCTTGGGGGTATGTCCTGCCAAGTCGTCAGTCCTTGTCAGGACAAAATCCATGCATGGCCCAGGTCCTCTCCCACTTTCTTCCTGACATATGCAGGCACATATGCTTGTGGGATCTATGACAAATATCTCATTTGGGCAACTGTAAGATAAGAACAAGGAGGAGAGCTGTGAACAACTTTGTCGGTCTGTCAGTATTGTCAAAAATGCAGGACCTCTGTTGTCCCAACCACATGGTCAAACTAGAAACATTACCTAAAGCCACTGAGTGTTGCAGGGAGGAGGCTCACATGCTTATCTAATCTGCATCTTTTCTTCTCTGGTGGAACCCATGTTACCATGATGAGTTCTGCTTCCCAGACAGCATGCTACTCTTGGGCCACAGAGGATGTGTGGTCTAAAAGGTCTTTTCCAGCCTAAATGATTCTGTGATTCTGTGAAATGCAGATAAGGCTCTGCGATAGTTTTAGTCAAGCTTTCCTTCTTCTTAGTCTTGGAATTTGCCTAGGATTAGAGCTAGTTTTTGCATGGCAATGGTCATTTTAATTTGTGCTGACTAGATCTGCAACCCTATGCAAAGGCAAAGCAAACAGTGGCCTAAAGTGGCAGAGGATGACAAATTATCTGTAGCCTTGCTTCTTAGTTTGCTGGGAAGAGGAGCTGACTACTGTCACTTTCCCTGAGGAGAGGAATGGGTTAATGAGACAGCTGCTAGTGGAAAGTGAGGGAAGATCTGCCCCACATCAAGCAATTTTGAGGAACATCCTGTCTGGTGTTCCTCAGCAGCAAGAAAAGCAGCACCCCATTGTCCAGGGCTGCTGCTGGCTCTCCCTCATTCAAAACACAGAGTTTGGGTGACACCTGAGCAGATCATGTGGATTTAGTATGACAAAATTCCATACCTGAAAACTCCCAACTGTGGAAAAAAATGCTTGTGCCCAAAACTGTAGGTTCACCAAACCTATATATTTGAGATTGGTTATGGAATAAGTTATGCTTCTGTATTTTAAAGACAACTATGGAAAAGTGAATAATATTCTGTAGTTATGAGAAAGACAACCCCTCCCCTCCCCATTAAAACTGAATTACAGGGTAATGCTTGCCTTTCAGGATTACAGCTTGTGCCATGACCATGAATAAATATGTGGAAGAAAATGTTTCTCAAAAATCCTATACAACAATAAAGTATTTCATGAAGATGCTGAGCAGTGTCAGTGAAACATTAATCTTCATCTTTATGGGAGTGTCTACAGTTGGAAAGAACCATGAGTGGAACTGGGCCTTCGTTAGCTTCACCCTCCTTTTCTGTCTAATCTGGAGGGCACTAGGTAAGCAATTATCAGTCTATGTATCAGTATTCTTTTCAAATGAAACTTTTTACCTCTTCTCAAGTAGAAAATGCAAAAAATTAGACAGTGTCCCATCAGCTTATAAGAATGGTTTTCTTATTGGCAATGTGTCCTAGACTGCAGGGTCAACTTCCATCTTCCACCCACAATGGAACCCCAAAATCAATTTTGTCCTGGCCCTGCCAATCTAAAGTCAGAGGCAGTCTGTTGTATTTGTACATGCATTAAGCACATGTACTTAAGTACAGTATATGAATTCAAGTAAGTATTTATTTTAAAATAAGCAAATTTGGCTTAAAATAATTATTAGTAGTACAACAATTAAGGCTCATAGGTCTTAAACCTGCCGCTCACCCATGTTTCATCTGTAATGATTCAGACCTTCCATGTGTCAAGGCAGCTTATGCTCTGATCTGCTTCTGCACCCCTACTTCCAGCTCCCAATTCTCCTGTCAGTGCAGTAATCTAGATTATTTCCCCTCCTGCACCTGCAGCCCCACAATACCTGATGCTGAAAGGCAGCCAAGGAGCCTGACTGCTCCTCTACCTCCTAGCCCCCAGTCTTTATCTGCCTTTATACCTTTCGAACACAACCCTGGAGTTCTTTGCCTTCAGTACATGAGCATGCTCTGGCATCTTTTCCCTCCATCCCCAGTCCTGCATCCCTTTTGTCTGTGCAAGTAAAATCAAATAAGTGAATAGAAGTTTTCAGTGTTCAAAGCACAGATTGATGAAGGTGACAAGCCAAAGGGTTCAAAAGCATCTCAAATCCTATTAAAAGAATTAAAAAAAAGGAGTCAGTCTATACTGACACTGAGAATTATTGCCATTCTAAAGGTGCAGAGTCTAGCAGATAGCTGTCTTGTGGAGATTAATTAGCTCCTTCAGGTCCTAAATCCAGCTGACCAAAGGTGGTTAGCTCACTAAATATGTTTAAGATGATGCTCTGTAGGCATTTTAAATTTTTCTTCCATGGTGTTTTCAATCTTCTGAGTGATGTTTCAAGTCATCAATAATATATAGGTAAGAAGCAAATAAAGTGTTTTAAAACAAATATTACCATTGTGAAGGTTTTCTATGTAATTTAATTTACATTTCTGGTTTGTTTGTTTTTGTTCTTTTCCTGCAGGTGTTTTTGTTCTGACTCAGATCATTAATGTGTTCCGGACAATTCCTCTCACTTTTAAGGACCAATTTATTATTGCCTATGGAGGCCTCCGAGGAGCTATTTGTTTTTCACTTGTATTTCTGCTTCCTCCTGCTGTGTTTCCCAGGAAGAAATTGTTCATCACTGCTGTTATTGTGGTGATATTCTTTACGGTTTTCATTCAGGTAATGCTTTTTCTCTTACAGACTTCTTTCTTGGACAGTTTGTAAATAAGCAGTGGGTAAAAATCCAAATGTCCTAACTTACTGGAAGGAACATACTTGAAGGTACTTTCATAGTTTAAAAGAAAATGCTATGCAGACTGCTGACAGGTAGCAAAAGAATGCCAGATATTAAGTACTTGTGCTAACGTGTAAGTAGCATTAAGCATTTAAGACCTAGTGAGATTGGAGTAGAGATAAAACATAATCTGGATACAGCCCCAGCATTAATTCCTTGTTATAATATTTAAAGTTGTGCATTTCTCAGGAGTTTGTGTTGGATATGGTGCGCAGTGAGCAGGGGATTGATGACATTGAGGGCACTGAGCGATGAATTTGAGTGTTTGAGTCTAGGTGTTAGGCAGTGGTGCTGCAAACCAGCTGGACATCCATCCGAAAGTACCAGGTGTGCAGAATAATGTAAAGGATTGGCTTCTGGTGTCAACCTGGCCATGGAGGCCTGGTCTAGAGTGACCAGGAGAGAGGGAAATGAGTGAAACCAGCAAAACATAGAGCAGGCAAAGCCCCCAAATAAACATCTCAGGGTAGTCATTATCCAGAGAGGTGAAAGCAATGTGGGGGGCTAGTACATGGAACTACAGGTCTGTGGGAAAAAAATTTTTAGCTTGTCTTTTAAATAGACAAAGCTGCAATGGGAAGTATCTGTGCTTATGCTTGGGAAAGGTGAAAAGGAACAGCTGGAAATCTGTTAGTTGATGGTGTGAAAATTGATTTTGGAGGGTAGAATAATTTGAAATATGACATAAATGAAATATGTTATGAAATGCAACCTGGTTTACCAAAGGAAAGCCTGATACCATTCTTTAATTACACAGTTTATATTCTAGAGTAATCTCATCCAACTTGACTGTTGTAAAATCTTTGGGGAAGGGGACTACGTAGGAGATTGTTAGCTTAACTACTCATTAAACTGAGGTTTAGATTGATATTAGGATAACTGTAAAGTGAATGAGGATGGGGCTGACAGTTTCTCCTTTAAAGAGAAAGAGAAGCACATGGTTCTTTGGGTCAGAAAGACCTCAAGGGGGTCTCTAGTCCAACCCTGTGCTCAAAACAAGGCCACCTTCAAAGCTAAATCATGTGCTTGGGGCTGTGTCAAGTTGAGTTCTGAATATCTCTATGGTTGGAGATTCTCCAGCCTCTCTGGGCATTTGCTCTAAAGTTCAACGTAGGTTTCTGGGGAAGGTTTAGTGTAATATTCTCATTACTGACCATAGCACATGAACACAGGAATTTTTTATTGTTTGTGTTTCTTGATTACAGGCTTTGGAAGGTGTTCTTAGGGTGCCAGTGAGATTGGGTGTTATGTAGAAAGAAGAGAATATTGGGTGTTATGTAGAAAGAAGAGAATAACTGAGAGATAATATGGTAGAAACAGAATAAAAATTTAACAGTAATAAGTGCAAACATCTTGCTAGGACTCTCTTACTAGGAATTTCTCTATGAAATGAGAACCTTTCATTTGAAAAAAGTAGGGAAAAAACACTAATTGATAATGGGGTAGAGTTTAAGCCACCAATACCATGGGAGCAGAAGAAAGGCATATCTGATCTTAAGATATACTGAGACAGGTATTTCCATCAGAGAATAGTTTCATGTTCTAGAGTGATTGTGGGACTGGTAGTCCTATCATGTGAAAGGAGAGCAGGATGCCTTGGCCTTAGCAAAATGAAGAAGAGGAAATATATTAATGTTTATATGAGGGAGTGAACAGTTGAGGAAGAACACTGTTTAAACTAAAAAGACAAATGTTGGCGCAAGAACAAAGTGGTACAAAGTGACCATGATGCAATTAAGAAGCAGCTTTCTAATTACCAGAACAATGAAGTTCAGGATGAGTGTTCCAGTATGAGCAATGGGGCAGAGAAACCTAACTACTTTTAAGATAAAGCTGGATTCAATTAAGAGAAGGAATATGTGACCTGGTTGTCTGGGACAGTAGAGACTGATCTTAACACCATGACAGATTCATTCCCCTCCTTTGTGCCAATGCGCCTATACCAATAAACAAATTATGTCAATTCTTCCACAAATAATTATTAAAACCAATTATATCATTCTGGGATGGCCAAAACATTCTGTTCTTTCTCTGAGAATAGTTAGACAAAGACAAAAGCCTTAGCGTCATGATCTTGAATAGAAATTCTAATGCTACTGTTGACACATCTTTGAGTACCTGTTTTGGAAGTAGTCACTAAAACAGGAATTTCTGTGCTTGTTCTGGAATGATGTGGGATCTATTTATTAATTCAGAAAAATGTGACTGTTTTCTAGCACATAACCAAACTAAAAAAACCTCCAACAAACCAAGTTTAAAAATACTGTGGATGGGGCAAGTGACATGGAGTTTGCCAGGTTGCCCTTCTTGGAATTCTTAGCTCTAGGGAGCCCCTTCCTTCCTTCCATTGCATTAATGGAGTCTGTGGTATGACAAGGACCTCCTAGCTAAGTGCGTACCTAATGATGACAAGAGTAAATTCCCTGTTATAATTACTGTGTTAGGCTGGATTTTGTCGTTAGGAAGGTGAAAGAGTATCCAGAGCTAAAAACCTATCTACAGCCATTTTCAGTGCTCTGGCAGACATGGAAAAGACTACCAGGCTTATTTATTTATGTATGTTTATGGAAAAAAACATGTGTGGTTTTTTTTTTTTCTCTTTACAGGGAATAACAATTCGCCCACTGGTGGAGTTTCTGGATGTCAAAAGGTCAAACAAAAAGCAGCCTGCTGTCAGTGAAGAAATTTATAACAGGGTATGTTGCAGCTTCAGTGTCATAGATGGAAACCCTCATACAAATGAAATTACGGGTGTCTTTCAGTAAGACAAGGATTCAGTGTACAGTATTACAGAGAAGCACATGCTCTTTTAGGTCTGCTAGCTGTTACGAGCACCATAACTGTAAAGCTTATATTTAACTTTAGACAATTACCAAAATTAGCACTATTGCATATCACTGTTTTTGAATCTTCACTTTCTTAATTGTTCACTTCTTGAAGTAAATTAAATTTCTGTAATTTGTTTCACATTATAAGATATATGTTGCTTTAGAAATTTGTTACATTAGGAAACATTTGCCAAGGCAATTACATTACATTGCATTTAGGTTAGTTTAACTAAACAAATGCAAACTCCTAAACACTCTTAAACTTACTTAACTCTCCCAGCCTCTTTATGGATTTGTATTTGGTATGTGTACATCTGCAATTATTGTGGTTTATTAGCTATGTATATTCTTGAATGTATGTCTCCTTGCAGCATACCTATGGCAGGTGGCTTGGAATTACAAAAATGAGGAATAATAAGGGCTGCATTCAGCAAAGAAGTCAATCTAGGCATCAAAAAGTCTGTCCTTTTAGAGCTTGTACTTTGGACCTATGTACCAGGATTTCCCCTGGAGTTTAAGAGATCCTACTATAGTACTTGGATTGAGAGTAAATGAGCTGCCTCTGAGGCTCAAGTGAGATGTTAGCTGAACTGATTCACTCTTTTGTAATTCATAATAGGCTGAGGAACAATGTGTTTATGTGTTTATAGGTATTAGGTGATGAGGATGTTTTGAGGTAAGGCTAAACCATGGTTAGCTAAAATAGAACCTCAGGACCTGAATGCTGGATATCTCAGCTCTGTCCTGTGCATCTCGATGTGCCAGTTCTGATGTGTGGAGCTGCTGCCCACTGAAGCTGTCTCCTCCACATTGTCATACCTGGCTCACTGTCAGGCCTGGAGAAGTCCCTGGAGAGGTCTCAGGCATAGCCTTGAGGGGTTAGGGAACTTAAGTAAAAATATGGAAAAACCCTTCAGATTCAGGCAGAAGCTCAGAAAGATTGACATTGAGGATATTAGCAGCTCACTGCCGTCCTTCTGGGGCTATGAGCTAAAGGAAGCTCCAGGGGCAAAATCAGAGTCTGTCTCTGAGTTTGATTAGACTGCATTTAGTTAAACTGAAGCACTGTCCTGAATTCTATCCAGGTGCTTGTTTTGAAGTAAGTCAGAAACTAATAATGTCTAAGGGCAAGCCAGGTGATGTTTGTAAGTTTATGTAATGAACCATGTTTCCCTTTAGTTCTTTGACCATGTGAAGACTGGAATTGAAGATGTGTGTGGACACTGGGGTCACAACTTTTGGAGAGATAAGTAAGAATGGCATTTAAACCTTTTTGTTACACAAGAGAGGCTGAACTGGCTCAGCAGCAGCAAACAAAGGCTCTTGGGCATCGCATTTCGTTTTCAGCATTTTATTCTTGAAAGTGGATGGTTGTTTTTAGAACGTGTGGGTTACAAAGAGAAAGCAGCAAAACAATGTCTTTTACTAAACCACAAGCAAGTAGAACAAAGTCTCTGGTTGGGAAGAAAGGAAGCCCTCTGATCCCAGGGTGAAGTATGGTGCCTCCTGAGGGTGTGTATCCTTTCCCTGTTTCTGACTGTTTCAGAGCATTTCTTGTATTTCTGTGGAGCCTTTCATCCCATCCGGCTTTCCTCCTACAAATTGTATGTCTTTGCAGTGTTAAGTGGGGGGTTAGTTTCCTCTTTGATGGACAACATGCGAAAGCTTTGGGACTTTCTCTAGAAAGATAAAACAGTAGCTGGCATGAGGTACATGAGACATGCTAATGGCAGGCAGTTCCACAGTTCTTGATGGTATTATTTAAGACTTAGTGTCAGTTAAGAAGATTACTACTGTCAATACCTTAATTATTCATGTTTCACTTTAGTTGCTGAATCATCGTCATCATTGGTTTGGATCTAACTCCCTTTTCTCAGGAGCACACTCTTTTAATACCCACATCCTTTAGACCGAAAGCGTGGGCATTACTCACCCACCTTCTAGTCACTGCTCCAACATGAGTTAAGCGTTTTATACAAAGAGAATTATCACCATCAGGAAGGGCGGAGAAAAGCCCTTTCCAAATGGCTTGAGGGCAGCACAGTGAGGACACTCCCGACAGGTGCATGACATGGGTACAACTTTTCTTTACTCAGTCTTATTCACTTTCAGTCTGTGTAAGATATTTAATGAACAGACTATGAAGCAAAGGAGGGTCCCACCTCTTCATGACCCTCAGACCCAAATTCAAGAGTAATGTCAGAATGGCCACAGGGCAGAATACTTTCTGACAAAAAAAAAACACCCCAGCTGTAATGAATGTTTTTCTCTCTAAGCATCCAAGAGGGTTGCAGTTGCTTTGGAGAAAGGGAGAACTTCCAGAGCAAGCTGAATTTCAAAGAAAAAGCAGCAATGCAAATTTAGACCTTCTATTTGTTATTACAGTAAATATTTAATGTTCTCTTTGTCTCAAAGAAAATGGAGAATTAAAATAGTATTATCTAATAACACAGAATTCCTGAAAGTTAACTAGGGAGACTGTCCACTACTGTATTAACCAAAACACAGGTTAAGACTATCTGAAGCAAAGATTAATTTGATCCTTTTTTATGTTACTTAGCTATAGGTTGTTAATATGAACAGACACATTCCCAGGTAAGAAAAGCCTTCACAATTGCATTAGCTACAGTATATTGGCTTTCCTTAATATGCACATAATAATTAAGTGGTTGTGTTGGTTTGCCTCATATACAGGTTTAAAAAGTTTGACAATAAATACTTGCGAAGACTTCTAATCCGGGAGAACCAGCCCAAATCTAGCATTGTTTCTTTATACAAGAAGCTGGAAATCAAACATGCTATTGAGATGGCAGAGAGTGGAATGATAAGTAAGGTCCCATCTTCAGTGTCTCTCAGGTAAGTAAGCAATGCCAGCATGGCCAAGGATTTCAGCTGGGTCACATAATGTATTTCACAGTCCAGTCTGTAAGCAGAATAATCACTTTAACTTGGGACACTTGTGTCCAAATGTCACCTGAAGATTAAGTGGATATGAAATGAGCATTTTGCCTGCAGCTCACACGTGGAATGCTTGGTGAGCTGTGCTTGTCTGGAGTGTGTAATTTTACAAGGGCAGCTGCTCATGGGAACATTGATTTGCTGTGTAGAGCAGAGCTGGATTTGAACCAGTGCCTGCCCATCTGCTGCAAATAGCTACAAGGGAAGCCTGAGGGGCATTTTGAAAAGTGCCTTATCAGATTTACAATTTAATGTAATTTTTATCAAATCTTGGGGGCTGAGTTTTGAGCCTTACTACTGACTCAAACAAGATCAAGTTTTCATTCCTATACATGTTGCATTTTCATCTGTTACTCAGTTGCTTTGAAATGCTGTTTCCAACTCTGACAAAGGAAATAGTTCAAATGTCATTTTGAATCATAAAAATAAAATTCTTCCTGTCTCTCTCTCTCCCTCCCTCCTCTATTTTCCTTTTTTTTTCTTTTTTTTTTTTTTTATCCTGCACAGTGAATATCATGAAGGAAAGATAAAGCCGCTCTCTCCCACTGAAATGGAAAATATGCGGGAAATACTAACAAAGAATCTCTACCAAATACGACATAGAGTAAGGATGAAATTTTGCGTACTGAAATATCCACTATTCTTTGAATATACTGATTACCTTCCTAACATATCTTTGGGCTACTACATCTGCTCTACCATATCACAGTAAATAACGCTGTTACTTGCTTTATAGCCTATGAATCCTTATCCTTTCATATGTACAGAAACATATTCATACTCTTTTATGTAAATAGCTTAACTTGATATCATACTGTTGATACACCTTAATGTTTTTGTCATATTACCTGCAATCTACTTACATTATTTGAAGAGAAGCATAGGTGCAAATTCAACCCAACACTGTCTACTTATATCAATATTTTGGTCACTTCATGATTTGGGATTAGATTTTCCATTTTGCCTCCTGTGGTGAAGTTGTTTGTGTTAAAAGCAGAGGTGATGAGCTGGAAAAATAGTGAAATAAAAGCAAAAGGACATTTCACATTTATCCTCCTGGGGCTAAAGAGTTTGAACGCCTGAGCCCTTGGAAAACATTCAAAAGTGGAGTGAGCTTCAGCTTGCTGGAGGTAAAATTTACATCCCCCTAGGTGACTCATCGCTTTCAAAAGTGCATCCTCTACTGACATACTGAATGAACCAGTGCAATATGGGAGTGAACACTATATTAAGTCAGCTTTTTCATATTTCTCTTTCATTATAAAGATCAGCAGGTTAAAAAAAAAAAAAAGCAACAAACAAAAAAAGGTGCTTGTGAATGGGATGACTAAAAAAATGCTGGCGTAATTACTGTTCTTGCTCTTAATCATCTGCAATATGACTTTGTTCACAAGGATCTATGATGCTTATTAAAACAATAAAGCAAAACGCCTGTTTTGCACTGGGTGCATAGTTCAATGCATTTGACATTATGCTTTTCAAAGTGTGACCACTGCTTTTATTTTTCAGACAATGTCATATAACCGACACAGCCTGGCTGCAGATGCAAATGAAAAGCAGGCCAAAGAAATTCTGATCCGTCGGCGGCACAGCCTCAGGGAGAGCCTGAGGAAAACGAACAGCCTGTCAAGAGAAAGACCGGTACTTGCATTTTGGTTGTTTCATAGAAAGCAGTTCTTTGTAGCTAAATGTCATGCAGAAAAAAAATCTTCTGAAATGAAGAAAAAATAAATCCTGTATTTGGAACACAACTGCACATACAATGTCACACTTACACTTCGAGTTGCACACATGGACTACTTGTTGACCCTTTCAGCCAAGCTTCAGTCTTGTAGAATGTGATAGGGGAGTAGGATCTGCTGACATGATTTTACCTCAGGGTTGCTGAGCAGGCTCTGTACACAGTGTACTTCTAAGATATGGTCAGTATTCTCTATCAGTATTTTGATGAAGAGTGGATGATCAAGGTCAAAAATGACTTTCAGACACACAAAGGTACTGATCTAAAATACAGGAAAGAACTTTCAGTTGAGTCAGAATGAGCTTTTCACTTGAAAAACATTATGGACTCTTTAGTATTCATAAAATGTAGTCAGGACTTCAGGTTTTGACACAGAATAGGAAAACCCCTTCCACCTACAAGAAATGGTGTTGTATGATAATATTTGGCTCTCTGAGACAGTCATACAGTACCTTCACTATAAACTGCAGACCATATTTGAGTGGAGCACACTGATTCAGAAGGCAAGCTGATCCCCTAAATCATTTTCCCATTTTGCATATCAGGGATATTAACCACCCTATGAATATATATTTTCCTATTACAGAAATACTTAGTGACTGTTGTCTTCATTGATACAGTTGTCCTTCAGCAGCTGAGGCTGGAATGATGTATCCAATAGGCGCTATATCTCATTTGTGGTCATTATTAGGGCTGCTATAGTGTTAATTGTGACAATAAATCTTTTCCTGAATTATTTTTTTCCCTCTCAACCACAGTTACATATTTTGCCTTTGCCATACGAATAAATTATTTACTAGGTAGAATAATGAAGAGACTTAGCAGGATTGAGATGTTTTGGGGGCAGGGAGAGAAACAGGGCATCCGTCAGCTTTTTAAAATGCACAGGCTGTAATTTTAAAAGTAATTATGCTTGTGTAAATCCACCACAGAGAGAAGCAGAGTGGTCTTGAGTAGCACAACAATATCCAAAGTGGAAAAATCTCTCATGGAAAATAACTTTCCTTGTAAGTTCCCATTGAATGTGCAACAGTGAATGGTACAAGCAGAGGAGAGCTGGTAGACTGTAAAGTTTTTTAAAAATCTTTGTGAGAAAGAATGCCCTTGAGAAACTTCTGGCTTTAAAAAAAATGCAATCTGTCCTGGAAAGTACCTCTCATGTTCCAGGAAGTATGAGATGTGCTCTGCTCCCACAGCCTTTAGAGCTTAGTCTGGGGAAAACAACAATTTTATGTCCTGAACTGGTAAATGATCATGCTGGTACCCAACTTCCCCATCAACGCCAGTGTGACTAGTCAACTGTATAAAGTCATTTATACATATAATGTGCTTGCAGGATCAGAATACAAATTAGTGCCTGAGCTTCAGTCTCAACCTGTTTTTTGCAGCTGACTAATAAAAAGTTTCAAATTGGAACTTCATGAAGTGATGCCATGTTTGCAGCGTTTGCTTCCTGAGGAAAATCAGTACATGTAAAGTTGATGTTAGAGAGCATACATTTATTAACTTTGATAGCAGAGGGCATATCAGTAGGCTTTTCTTTGATTAAGATGCTTGAGATTATTCAGTTTTTACCTTAGTACAGACGTCAAAGAGCAATCGGTGTTAACTTGAGTGTGTAGTAAAAGATCACATATTAGCTAATCTCCAGCTCTGACTACATAAACCGACTCAAGCTTTAGTCATGTATCTTAACGTGTTATGCCACTACTTCAGTCTGCAATAGCTTAACAATTTTTATATTTCTTTCCACACAGGCTGCTGCAAATACAAAAAGATTTCTTTCACTTCCTAAAAACACTAAACTGCCAGAGAAACTACGAGTGAGAAATAAAACACCTTCCAGAGGTACTGAAAAAATTTCTGCTGTCTCTTTTGCCTATGTAGAAGGCAAGTTTTTTTCCAGGGATGACTTAGGGAAATCAGCATACTAATTTTTCAAATAAATACTAAATATTTTATGTGTACATGTTTTCATTCCAGTGTTAATACCTTCATGGCATATTTCTAGGTTTGGATGTTTAGCAAGGGTCTTAGAACATTAAAAGTGATTGGTTCTAAAACAGGTATTTGAGTGTAGAGAAACGCCCAGCAAGCAGTCTTGGGGGCTTTCTCTGTTCAAATGCTGTGGTAGTGTAGTCCTCCCAGCATGTGAGCAGGCAGCAGCCTCACACACTTCAGCACCAGAAACAGTGCCATGGCTCATTCTCCTTGTCTTTATTCGATAATGTCCAGATCTCCCTTCTGGAGTAATGGGTTTAAACTTAAACAGGGGAGGTTTAGTTTGGATATGAGGAAGAAATTCTTTACTGTAAGGGTGGTGAGGCACTGGAATGGGTTGCCCAGGGAAGTTGTGAATGCTCCATCATTGGTGGTGTTTAAGGCCAGGTTGGACATAGCCTTGGGTGATATGGTTTAGTGGGGGGTGTCCCTGCCCATGGCATGGGGGTTGGAACTATATGATCTTAAGGTCCTTTCCAACCCTAACTATTCTATGATTCTATGATTGTAGGCTTATTTGGTTTTCTTCTCTCATGGGGGTCAGGGTAAAGGACAGTGTTCTGAGAACCAAACCAGAGAGGAGAATGAGGACGTGAGATCTGGTTTGTAGTTCTCACGAAGAAATTCTCAAAATGCTGTGGTTTACTACCAAAATGTTGTAATATTTTTTCTGCCTAAACTCACGAATGTTTTATATCGGAATTCTTGAATTCTAATAACAACCAAAAAAAAAAAAAAAATTAAGACAACCATTTGATGTGGGAACTTTGCCCAGTTCTATATATTATTTTTGATTATTACTGGTCACATTACCATGCTTATATCTTCCTCAGGGGTGCTTCGTTTCATGACAAGCAAACAGCAAGATCTCTTGCTGGGAAGATTAAATCTCTTGACAGTTATTAACATTTCCTGATCCCCACCCCAATAGTTTCCACTTTTCCAAATTAATTGAGCAATATCCATGCTTGTGTTTGTTAATAACTACATTTTTGCTCTCCTCAATGTAGGGTGACTTTTATTCTGTAATTATGTCTGCAGATATCACCTAGATTTAAAGAGGAAATGTGCCTCCAGATTATTCAATTGTCAAAAAAAACATAATTTGACATATTTAGGGGGGAAAAGCCTGCAAACACAGTCTGACAAAGAACCTCCTTGATATATAATTATCTGGGTGAATGGACAATTATGTGGTGATATATTTTTTTGACCTCTTCATCACCTTTCTAAAAGAAATAAAATGTAGGCTACCAGTGGAAGATGTTCCTGTGACAGTTGCACAGTATACAAGTCTTTCTTTACTTTGCTATATTTAAAACATCATATCTGACTTAAGTCTAAGAATAGATCTGAGGCAGTCATAAATGATTGTTAAAATGAATATCAAATGACTGAAGTGTGCAAGTTTTGATGAAGATGTTTATCAATTTAAAGTAAGTCTGCTGTAAGTACGTGTGCCCATCCAGAAAGTTGTCAGCTTGGTTTATCCAGTTGTGGTCATTTAGAGCATTCCCTGAATGTTTATGCCAACTTAATGATTATACCAGCTTTCCCTTGACCGTTTTCTACCCTGCTGTGAGGGGGTGATGGATTCTGCAGCACTTTCAACTTGTGAGATTTGCCCTGTGGATTTTCTTTGATATAGTACATTCAGGTGTATTAAAGACGGGGTGTTTCCTCCCATCTGTACACTGACCTTGGGAGATCCTTTGCTAAGGTGGAGTATAGACACTCCTTTTCCAAAGTCAGCTTTCTAGAGCCCCTGTATATGTTGTGCTCTGGAAAAGCCTCAGATTAGGTTTCATGGGTTATAAGGGTGAGAAATCTTATTTTTGTATCCTGATTGGACATAAGCAGGGACTAGAACCCAAGTAGCTCAGAGAGAGACATGTCCAATTTTTCCATGTCCAGAGCCAGAACTGGGAAAATGTCAACTCAAACAGCAGGGGGCACTTGGTGATTAAGGGGCAGCTGAGTAAGGGCTTTCTAAAGAGCGCAGTTTTGAGGGAAGGGATATTTGTAAGTCAAATCTATCCTCTGTCCTGGCAGAGTTAACTGTGTATTACCAGTCTAATCAGAAAGCACTGAATTTAGGAAATGTAGGGAATCTTTCTTCTATGGCTGCTAGTGCTCAGTATACTGTTTTTCAGATATTCCTGAAACAGTAGTATTCTTCACCTAAAACTTTAATTTGTTTTCAATTAACAGTGGGTGACAGCAGCGACTCTGAGATGGATGCTGCTACCACAGTGCTCAATCTAAGACCCAGAGCAGGGAAAATCTTGAGAGACCAGAGACTGAGACAGCAGAGGCCACTGCCTGAGTTTAGGGTGGAGTGGAAGAATGAAGTTGACGGGAGCCAGGATGGACAAGGAGAGCAGCAGGAGCCAAGTGCCTTGCCTCAGCCATCCATTGGGTTCAGGCAGCCACTGCTGACAAGACCAAGATTTGGCACTTTGAGCAGGGAAGATTTGACTGCAGACCATGGGTCAACAAGACCTATGCCACCACCAAGGTTAGTTAGGCAGGCATCACAAGGGGACAGGCAGAGAAACAAGCCTGAGAACCAGCCGTACTGAACATGGCAGAAAGAAAACTATTGGTAATAAACCATGGATGTGTCAAATTAGGATTCTATCCGATCAGACTATGGGAGCCATTTAAAAAGAAAAAAAAGCCTTGATGTGGATCTAACCACTTCCATTGGGTAAAGTCAATGCCGTCAACTAAGTGAATGGAGTACTAGAGCAACTGCAAAGCTGAAGATACAAAACCAATTTCTTTTATAAATAACTTATGCAATGCTTTAATTACTTTATTTCCACTATTAAGACAGGATGGAAATGTGCCTTATCACATCATCTTTTGTGGAACCAAGTCATGCTGTTCAATACCCAGTTGTCCACTGAAAATCATTGTTGAAAGTCTGATGATGAATGGATTCTTAAAAAAATTTTGTATCATTTCAGATTTTATTTATAATCAAATAATACTTGTTTTAACCAGAGCTTTATTATGAGTAACACTGAAAATTGCACAATGCACCTATTGTATAGACTCTGTAAGAAGAATAAATATATTCCTGAAGTGCAGTTTGTTTGAAGAGCTGTGACACAGCAAAAGAGGAAGAAGAGAAGGAATAATCTGTAAGAGCAGGGTTGCAAATACAGTTTATAGAGAAGAGTTAGAACGGAGATCTGAGTAGCTTGAATTTTTACTTTCTGGATTTTTGGCAATATGTTACCTTTGAAACATACTGAGGATCACCAAAGAAAATCTGACTTTCAGTAATGTCAACAAGAGCTGAGAGCACCTAGCAGGGTGCCAGAAGCCTTAAAAAGAGAAAACTTCAAGCGGATACATAATGTACTTATTAAAAACAGCTTTTTGCACCTTAGTTTCTTGGTTGCAGTACGAGCCCAGCAGTAGAATATTTGCAGAGTGCTGCATGTAGACAAAGTGAGCAGTCTGTTTGAGTCAGGGACCACTGAGGCTCAAGAAATCTCGGTCACTCAACGCTTGTAACCCTGGTCAACTTGTTCTACTTTTTGTTTTCTCATCTGTAAAAGGGAAAAGATAATCTTTTCTTTGTCTGAGCTATACACTCCAAGGAACGAAAGTGTTCTATCTGATTTGTTTGTACAGAAAAGTAGCACAGTGAGGCCCTGGAATCAGTTGAAGTCACTGAGCACCTTAATAACACCCATAAGAAACATGGACTTCTTCATCCTAGTGTAAATGGCTGCCATTTGAGTGCATATGGGAAGGGAGGGTGCATTAAAATAAATGATACTTAACTGTAGCTCTCAGGAATTTGCACTTTCTGTCCCACTTAATCAGTCTTAAGTTTTGAGCTTGCTTTAGCACAGATACACATTTCAGCACAATGAAGAAATCATTTTTATTCTACTTGTTACAAGATTGGTAACTTTCATTGAAGAATGTACACTGTGAAATCATAATTTTTCTTTTTCGTTAGCACATTTCTAAATCTGTGGGCAATAAGACTCTGTTTTTATTTAAGCTTGTTTTGAAATAACTATTAAAAATCGGAATTTCCTTTTAAAATCACAGGGTAGGTTTCTTTCAAAGGTTTGTGGGCAGGGTTGATGACTTAGTTTTATAAATGTGTGTTTAAGACTTTCCTTTTTCTAACAGCTTTTCCAGAATATTTATTTCATGTATGTATTTGAAATGCCAAACCTTCCTAAACTCTTTTATTGGCACAGGTCTGCTAGTCTTTTTTCCTCCATTCCAGCTATGGAACTTTCTGCTGTGCATCAAATGCAAAGTCTAAGCTGCAGAGGTATGGCTGTGTGAAACCTTGAAATCCCAGTCAAATGTTCATGGCTCTTTTCAATGAATGATTTTTGTAGAAGGCAATATTCATCTCCTGTTTGGAAATAAAATTGGGTTCAAACAAAGCCAACAAGCCTTAAAAACAAATTTAAATTTGTCTTGCAACAGGAAAACATGTTTCATCAGTAAAATTGTCAGCGAGTACTCTGTCACTGCATTATCAGTATGATCTTATTTTCTGAATAAGAAAAAACCCTTGAGTTCGGATTTCAGTTTTGTAACCACATCCTCCTTGCATATCAGACTGTTTAGATGTTTTATTTCAGGCTCATCTGAAATCTGACCAAAGAAATAGATGTATAATGTTGTACATCAACATTTATTTTACTCCCTGTGGAGCTTTCTCATTCATATGCTGGCAATGACCAAGCAATTGGCTTATATCTGGGGAAAGCTGCCTTTTTTCAAATGGTTGTAATTTTTTATGGCACAATATTAAATAATGAATGTAGGTTTCGACAGCCTTAACTGCTTTGCTGGTTGTCCATTAGTACAGTGCATGCTCAGATCATTGGTACTTAAAGTGAATGGCCCATAGTACAAGCAGATCAAATTGGAAGTCGTTTTGATGAAATATGGTCTTAAGTTCCTGGTGCTTTGAAACACACTAGCACATTGTTACCTTTACGAAGCACTTTGAGACCCACAGAATACAAGTATCCGGGCAGATCTCCGGCATGGTTACGCAGTGAAGCAGAATTACAAATCTCCTTGCAAGTGCTCTCTCCCTACCCTACTCCTGTTCCTCCCACCCTTTTCAGGCTCATTTCCACTAGTGCTGGGTCACCCTCATCACCTCTGAGAACTGCTTTCATGGGTGTTCTTTTCAGTAGCAATGACAGCAGCAGGTGACACAGGCTGCGTCCCAGGTCACCCTCCTCATTCAACTCTTGCTCTGGATTGAGTCAGGGGTTTGCCTTTTCCTACCCTGCAAAAGAAAAAGAAGATCAATAGCACTCTCTGGTCTTTCTAAAAGCCCGTCTAGCTTTACTCTCCAAGGAGACTTCCTGTCGTATTAATGAGAGCTTGTCTGCTGAAGAATGAAATGCCAAATAAATCTGTCCTCGAGCACCACCTGATGGGGAAAGTCATGTATTGACTGGAAACGTGGTTTTCACTTTTTCAGGAAACCACATCTCCAACAGTGACAGGGAAACTTGCCAAATCCACACACAGTTCTTTTTTGTTCCCAGATGGACTCGCCAGTACACTCTGTAGTATTGATATTTTATGGCCTTTTAAAGGATGAAGTCCTTTTTTAAAGGATGAATGTCCAATTTTCTAGTTTCAGGGGCAGTAGGAATATATATGTTACACCGAATTAGGATTTTCTAAGAATTTCTTTCACCCTTCAGCTGCTAAAAGGCCTATAGATTGAAAGTAAATATAAATATACCTAAGAAAGTAGGTACAGAAAGGGCTACAGATTAGACAGACATCTGGTTGTCTGTTTTAAGCAGATATTTGAAAGAGAAAATGAGAATTACTTGCCATAAAAGGCAAATTTTAAGGGCTTTACTACTTGGTACTAAAGTATGCTGCAAGTGCCACCGAAACCACAGGTGTTCAACAAAAGAAAACTATGCTGCATAGCAATTTAGAAACTGGATACTCCTCTCAACTGAAGCCACAGAGAAATCACATGGAGAAACAAAGTTTAAAATTTGGCCAAAATAACAGGCATGCTGTTATGAAGGGTATCTTAGTGTCTCTGGGAGCTAACACACTGCATCCTGCACTGCCTCTTTCAAGAGATGCCAAGTCCACCAAATCCAGACACCAGCAGCATTGTAAGGCTGACACTGCAAGAAATGCTTCAGCTGGTCACTATTTCCAAAAATTGTCTAAGTTCTACCAACATCCCCTAAATCCTGAAGAAAAGATGAAGGATTTTGAAATTAGCTGGAGGAATGCTTTTTGTACTAGCAGAGCTCTGATCCTATAAAAATAGGCTTGCAAATGTGCTTAAAGCATGGTATCTGCAATACAGGGCCCCAGCCAGGCCAACAATAGATTGGAGGCTCAGGCCAGAAAATATGATGGAGGGAGTATCAAACCCAAGCGTGAGAAGGAGAAACTGCTTCAGGACGCAGTGGAGAGAGGTCATGGACTACCTGATTCATGTTATGTTTAATTCTGGGAGAGATTTATTCCTCTCAGATGTTATCTCTCATTTTAGCAGTCATCCCACCGTGTTTAACAATTTTCCACAGCTGCACAATGGCATCTGTATAATAGTTTTCCACAGCTGCACAATGACTTTCAGCTCCTCCTGTTTGTTGTGTATGCTGTGTGCAGTGTTTTGGTGTGGGTGCACTTCAGTTAGGCTATGGATCCCACCACCTTTTTATGGGGAGAAGCTCTAATTCCTACGTGACCATTCTCAGGCACGTCTGTGGTTTCTGACACACCAAAAACCCTTGTGTTTTTGCTGCCAGGTGGATCTCCATCCCCTACCTCCACTGGGACAGCAGTCCAAAGGACCTTGCTAGCATGTTGTCCCTCAAATATTGGTGTGGCGCCCCAAGGCTTATCTCTAGTGAGCCTGCTTTTATCCCTTTTCCTCTTTAGATCTAGTTTAAAGCTATCTCCATAAGCCCTGCAAACTCCTGTGCAAAGATCCTGACCCCGCTTTGAGACAAGGAAGGTGTACCCCATCCTTCACCATCAACAGCAGGCTGGTGTTGTGCAAGTGGACTCATGATCAAAACCCCCCAAATTCTGCAGTGACACCAGGCTTGGAGCCAGGTATTGACCTGATGGCTCTGCTTGTTTCTTCTGTCATCATTCCCTGCAACTGAAGGCATAGAAGAAAACACTACTGTGCTCCTGACTCTTTAACCTGTTGTCCCAAGGCCACAAAGTTCTTGAGTGCCCTCAGACTTCTTGTTGCTACCTACCTGAAAAATCTGATCGTAATCTGAGGGCTGTACCAAGGTAGGAAGCTTCCTCATCTCATCTTTAACCTGGATTGCAGGGAAACAGCAGACTTCCCAAAGAAGTGGATCAGTCTGAATTTTGGGCCTTCTGTTCCCCTCAGAAGGGAGACTCCTATGAGAATGACCCATCTTTTCTTTATGGGAGCAGGGTGTAGGCTGACATAACCTCGGTGACACCTCCACCCTAGATGAACCATTGTCCTCATTGTTTTTCAGTTCCACTTGCAGAGCCTCATACCTATTGTGCAAGGGCACTTGGGGAGGTGGGGCAGTGACAGATACACCTGCTGCACTCGGCAGGAACTTGTCACCACTGTCCCTATCCCTTATGTCACTGTGTTCAACCAGGCAGAGAAAAGATAGGGAATCCTCCCTATCATGTGTCCTGTCTGGCTGCTGGGCCTGTCTCAGGGAAGGTAGAGTGTGATTCCAGTAGTCTCCCTGTTTTGTTCTCCCCGATACTCCTCAGCCTATTCACCTCCTCCTGCAGCTGTAAGGAGTCACTACATGGAGGAGTTCTTGTACCTGTCACAACTCCTTGTAGGTGTGCTCACTCCTGGCATCTGATAGTTCCATAGAGAACATAGGGTAGCCAGGAACCTCCAGTTCCCACCAGAGCTCTGCCTGAGCAGCTGTTAGCTGTGGTGGGTGCAGAGCTCAGAGGCCACAGCTCTCTGCCAGGTTGATACCAGTGCTCCGTGGAGGAGCTGGCAGGTCTTCAACTGCCACCCAAACTGCTGCACCACACCTTTGCTGACATGCTATGCCCTCTTTGCCCACCCTGTGGGTAGTGCTCCTGGTCACTGTGCTCTCTAAGGGCTTTTTCTAATGGGGGGGGGGGGCAGGGCTGGCCACCATTGCCCTTGGCCCTACCCAGCTTCCTAAGGCAAGCTCTACAAACTTTAATTTTTATAAGAGAAAAGTTCTGAGCTCTACTCACAGTCATCTGACTCTCAAAGTTCAGGCTCTAATATACTCTTTACGAGATTGATGATCAAGTCTTTGTGAATAAGTCTACAATTCCAGCAGTAACAGTATGGTTGAGCCATCAGTTTTCAAATCCCAAGGTGCCAAGATATGAAGCATCGTTTACAAAGGAGAAATTGAACCTGTGGTAAAATGGAGGCTGGCAGCACCTGAACATACCCACAGAGATTCCCATCAGGTGGAATGTGATAGGATTATGGACAGCCTGAAGTTACGAGCAAGCCAGTTAGTAAGCAACACTTGTCCTGTTTTGTTGCTGCATTATATGCTCACTAGTCAATGTGTTCTCAGAAAACAAGAATGGTACTGACCTGTGATGGTGCTACGGTAAGGGAACTCAGAGAAAACAGAACAAGACACAGGACAAGAACTGGTGTGTTTATAAAGGATCTCTTCAAATGTATGCAGCATACACCAACACAGAATAAACCTTACATTTGCTTAAGCATTTAAAATCAACAAAATCAGTACATATCATATGCTACCAGCTGTTTTACAGAAACAAATTATTACATTGTATTCACAGCCTTTTTAACATCAGTTGATCATAAAGGTCAGAAAAGTAGTCACTTTTAAAAAAGTGGAAATTTCCAAAGGTAAAAAGCAGAAATAACCCTTACAAGCCCAAGAAAACCAATCCAAAACTAACAGAAACAGCAAGCAAGAGAAAAACCTTTGCAGTGACTTGCAGATAGAAACTTTTTTCTTTAGTCCATATTCAGATCTGTTTTGTTAGTCTTCAGATACCACAACTGGATTCAAGAACTGCTGAGCAATTCAATAAAGCCCACTAGACTGTAGCCAAAAATACCTGCTACTGCTCCTCCCTCAATTTAAGTGGGGAAATCACATCTCATCTCCAGGGATGTCATTTACTCATCACTCTCAGAACTTGCACAGTTATGGCAACTAAGAGGCAGCACAAGGGATCCAAACAGACACTAGAACAGTAGTTTCAAGTACGATGTCTCAAAACTGGTAAGTTCTCTATTTTCTCTCATTTCTTCTTTTTCATATATTGTCAAACCACTTCTTGGTTGAATCCTTAACTCCTATGCCTTTTATGTGAAAAGCAGGCTGATTCAAATGATCATCTGAAGGAACAGCTTGAAGAAAAAAAGCACGTGCATATCATACTGACTCGTACTGCAGATTCAGCAAAAGACAGGACAACAAAGAGACAAAATTATAGATGTGGAATGTCTTCATTTTATTTCTATTCCTTCAAAAAAAAAATATAAGAAAGTAGTGCAACTTCTTTGTAACTGAGGCTTAACAAAGAAGAAATGTTTCTGCAGCACTTCAGAAAGCATTCTGGCCTACAAGAAAAATCTTCTCTTCTGTAACATCAGTGGCAACATGTCCCTGAGACCAGCCTTCCACAGATTTCTTGATTATTTAATTCCATTGCTAATTAGCTTATCTGGAGACCTTTTTTCAAAATAAAACAAAAATATCTGCAGACTGTTGAAAGTACATTTTTCACTTATGTGTATACAAAACCAGTGAAATTTTGAAGCTTTTATAAGCAATATTCAGGCAGCTGTATATGGTACTATAAACTGAATTGTATGGTGCTTACAGAATTCAGCTTTAATCACTGCAGCAACTTAGAAGGGTAAATGTTATGTTACCTCATATAACCAACAAGTGTAAGGAAAATTAGTCAGTCTTTCCCATATATTATTTTTTGAAGGTTTTTTCCTATCCTTCTCCTTTACCTCTGCTATAGTTTCAAAACAGAAGTTCCTGATTTACAGAAAGGTGGGGTTAGGTTAAAAAAAAAAAAAAAAAAGGAAATTTAGGGAAAGAAAGAATGTTCTGGGGCATCTATCAAGCAAGAATAAATAAGACACTTGAAAATGCCTCACATTCCTAGGGAGAAATGAAACACAGATTATCACAATAAGGAACTCTGAGAATATGTACTAAAATTACAGCATTAATAAGGCATACTCGTTATGTCAATATATACAATTAAACCTACTCAGAGTTCTCTATGTAGACCTAAGGTGCTGCCACTGGTTTCACTGAGGTTTCAACAAGGGTTTAAATAATAACAGGCACTGTAAAAGGTAAAGAAAATAAAAATTAAAAATTGCAAAACACCATCTATGACTGTCCTGAAGCAGCAATATTATTTGCATGGATGCATTTAAGGACATAACTGATTTTTAATAACAAAGAAACCCCAACAAACCAAACCCAAAATTATATGTAGCTGACTTTGTATTTTCATTGAGTAATAGTAGGGAAAGCATATGGAATGTTATCAGTGCAAAATACACTTTTTTGTATGTTTCAAAGGAAATGCAAGCAGTGGTGACTGGTAAGCGATATGAGCCTGAACAGTAAACAAAAGAGAGAGTGCTACAACTCATCATATAGCTCTGAGAGTAACCTCTCATTAGTTAAGCAGTGCAGACAAATGAAGACCACAATACCAACAATTATACAGTTTTTCTCTTATCACTGAAATGTTACTTATGCTTTCAGACATGAGAGAAAATGCACTCATCCAGATCCACAAACTACTGCTAGATGCTTCAGTACACCTTTAATAGTCATAGCAAATTTACTCTTAAAATGAAGGTAGAAAAATTGCAGAGGAAATACTAACAAATAATTTATGATAAAGTTGTTCAGTAGAAGTTATTACTAAATAGAAACCACCAGTTCAAGTTTCAATAAAGCTTACATGGGGTCTCAGTTTCAGTCTGGATGGCCTTGTATTATTCTAAAATTATCCTCTTTAGGTCTTATATGAAGTTAGCACATATCCAGTCCTGTTACCTGGCAAAGACCAGGCATCATCAGGGGTCAGATGGCCACCCCAAAGTGCCTAATCATGCTGAGCAGCAAGTTTTGTAGAGAAAGAATGCTTAATAAAATCATATAAACAAGCACACTGGTAATTAAGCTACTGTCACGGCAGACAAATGGCAGCAGACCACAGCATAAGAAATTAAGGCTAATGAGCTGTATTACAAGTTCTCCTTCTGATAAAATAATAAAAATTCACCTCTGAGTAAATAATAGGAATCAACTTCTGTCTTCCAACAATTATCAATATAAACACTGTTCCAAACCTGAGCTACAAGCAGGATTTGTATATTTCATGTAATCCCTTTTTTCTGTCCAAAAAGGTTAAAAATCCATTAAAAAATCCCAGCCAATACAATACAGCAACACCTATCTCCCTCACAAGTGTTGTAATGGTACCAGTTTGAATAACATTTGTCTAGATTTAACATTCCTGCAGCAGAAATATTTGTAAGCACTTGCCTTCACATGAACATAATGTGCCCTCTTAAAAGATCCTGTTACTACTGTACAATTCTGGCAAGTGTTAAGCACCACCTCAGGTTGATTCGCTTTGCCTCCCCTTTGAGGTACATCTATTCAACTATTGATTTTTTAACTTCACATTTCCATGGCTACAGTATTTTTGTTTGTTTGCATTCATTATCAAAATAGCTGCTAAAGCTAGTCCAACCCCTAGACTTGGAGGGCCGCAGGGACTGAACTCCTGAGCAATTCCAGAAAGGAGTGGGGCAAGTATACGTCCCACTGATGTCACAGACTGTCCAACACCTAGGAGCGTACCGCTGGCCTCATTGCCACCAATGGTCAACTCAAGATCAATGATACAAGTACGACCTATAGTAGTTGAAAAGGCTAAGAATGTGGAAGACAAAATGACCATCCACATGCTCCGTGCTGAAGCATACAGAAGAATCAATGTGCAGGTAAGAGTGCTAGAGTGCAACAAAATTCTGTATGTGTTGTGCTGATAGAGTCTTGTTATTGGTCCGAGCAGACAACCAGCCAGGACTCCAAGTGCACTGCTATAGCTCATCAGGTATCCAGCGAACAAGGGTTTCAGCCCAAATCTCTCCTCCAAGGCCAGGCTAAAATTACTGTAGTATAGCAGTATAGCAACAGACATCAGCAACCGCACTAAAAATATATCCCACAGATCAGAGCATGCAATTCCTTTAATCCTCTTCAGCACTGTTGTAAATTGGATCCATGGAGACTGGAAAAGACTACCGCTTGCCATAGCTCCATTAGTTGTTGATCTGAAGTGCAGGTCATGATTTGCTTTTGCTGAGAAGCTGTCTGTTCCTTTTTTTCCTTGTTGACATTCCCTATTGCCAGTGTTTTCTTCACTCCAGGGTAACACCCAGACAAGACCTGCATAGATCAAGAAATTAGCTGATTTTATTCAATTGCATTAATTTTACTTGGAAGACATTAGCTTGATTGTAACCATGTACTTAGTGTAAAGTTAATTTAAAAATGACTTAACAGTCATTTCACTTTAAAAATTTTGAAAGATTAACTGTATTGCTATTCACAGTATCAGTTCAATTTTAAATGCAGTGAAAACAAGGAAGAAAACCACCGAGATGCCACACTCACAACATACAAACAGATCTAAAGGCTAAAGCTGATTTCTAGTCTTCCTGTGTCTGAATGTAAAAGTGATACATACATTACAAAGGAGAAGCACCTGGAGGTTAACTGTTTCAAAACTGCCACCCTTCTACATATGCTCAAATTCAAAGGGTAATACTGGCAGACAGAACACATATGCCATAGAATCATAGAATAGTCAGGGCTGGAAAGGACCTCAAGATCATCTAGTTCCAACCCCCATGCCATGGGCAGGGACACTTCCCACTAAACCATGCCACCCAAGGCTATGTCCAACCCGGCCTTAAACACCACCAGCGATGGAGCATTCACAACTTCCCTGGGCAACCCATTCCAGTGCCTCACCACCCTTACAGTAAAGAACTTCTTCCTTATATCCAATCTAAACTTCCCCTGTTTAAGTTTGAACCCGTTACCCCTTGTTCTACCACTACAGTCCCTAATAAAGAGTACCTCCCCAGCATCCCTATAGCCCCTCTTCAGATACTGGAAGGCTGCTATGAGGTCTTCATGCAGCCTTCTCTTCTCCAGGCTGAATAGCACCAACTTTCTCAGCCTATCTTCATATGGAAGGTGAACCAGTCCCCTGATCATTCTCATGGCCCTCCTCTGGACTTGTTCCAACAGTTGCCTGTCCTTTTTGTGTTGAGGACACCAGAACTGCACACAATACTCCAACGTCTCACAAGAGCAGAGGGGCAGGATCACCTTCTTCGACCTGCTGGTCATGCTCCCTTTGATGCAGCCCAGGATACAGCTGGCTTTCTGGGCTGCGAGCGCACACTGCCAGTTCATGTTCATTTTCTCATTGTCCAAGACCCCCAAGTCCTTTTCCGCAGGGGTGCTCTGAATCTCTTCTCTAAATATATCATATATGATAAACACACTACGAATCCAAGGTATTAGAAATAGTGCAAAAACACAAGTGAGGAATGAAGGCACTCAAGATGCAAAATATAGCATACAACTTACCAGCATTCAGAAGGAAGATAAAGGCACAGAGGAAGGATGTTTGATAAAAGCCATCTTTCAGCTCTGTAAGGTAGCCACCAACAACAGGCCCCAGAATGAAGCCCACGCTGGAGGCTGCATTGAAGCGTCCCATCACTAAAGGACGGTCTCGCTCAGAAACCAAGTCAGAAAGGAGGGCTTTAGAGATTGAGAGTGTGTGTTTGAAGATACCTGCAATGAAATATAAACAAAACAAACATGTATTGCACAGTCCAAAAGACTGAAAATTACAGAAGGTATCTGAAACACCAGTGGTCAAAATCTACATGACTGGTATTTTTAAGACTCCATTAACCATAAATTCCTCAGTGCTAGAGTCCTGCAGCCACCATCCTGGCTGTTCAAGGATTTGGCTTAGGTGATTTTGATCAAGGCAATCAGTTCATGCCTCTGCTCAACGTTATGCTCCTATAGCCCTGCCAAAAGGAGAAGAAACTACACTGAGTATTGAAGCACACTAGGAATAAAATAGCCACTACAATGGCAACTTCTGTATGGTTCATGGTGAAGTAGGAACGACTTGCCTGAATATGAACATAGCTCTGTACCAACTTTACTGGGTATGAAGATTTCCAGGATTGTAACACACCAATTTCTATAGGAAACTAGGGTAGAAGAAGGGTAAGCAGACTGCAGGAATATCAATAATGTCATCTTTTACATTCCTTCCCTCTGACTAGGGCAATGCTGTCAGTGCTACTAGGATTTAAAAGTATTATTTCTACTAAGCAGTCAAATATCAATCAAATAATTAGCAAATTGCCTTTAAATATTAACAGTTCCTGAATCAAAATGATGGGCCATAAAAGTGGCCTTTAGTAGGCGTGTTCAAAGTAATAGCAATGCTTATTATATCAGAATATAGGTGGTTTGGTTATTTTAAAAACTCTGAAATGAACCCAACACAAACTTAGCTTCAGTGCTGCAAACACACACTTTTGCAGAGCATAAATGTTCTGTTGAAGCAGTGACACAGAATTTCAGCCAAATATTGTAGTGTCACTTTGAGGTACGTTTTCAGCAAGAGAAAAAACAGTAGCACATATAATTCTATCCCCTACTGCAAATGCAGGCCAAGATTTCCAGCAGTTACCTGGTATGTTGTGTACCTGTTATAACTAAACTTACAATAGGGTCTTTCAAAGTATTGCTATACTCATATATTTTAGTCATTCCAGGTGGCATAAAACTTGTGACAGTTGTCACAATTGTCCTGGTTTCAGACGGATAGTTTATTTTCTTCCTAGTGGCTGGTACAGTGCTGTGTTTTGGATCTAGGATGAGAATAACGTTGGTAACACATTGACGGTTTAGTTTACACTAAGAAAACGACTCTTCAGCTTTTCACTCCACCTTGAGTGCCCCTCAGTGAGTAGGTTGAGGAGTACAAGAAGCTAGGAGGGGATACAGTGATTGCCCAAAGGGATATTCCATACCATGTGATGTCATGGTCAGGATATGAAATAGGAAGAAAGCTGGCTAGGGACCACTGCTCATGAACTGGCTGGGCATCAGTCAGAGCACTGTGAGCAATTGCATTGCACATGACTTGTTTTGTATATTATTATTTTCCTTTCCTTTTCAGTCCTATTAAACTGTCTTTATCTCAACTCACAAATTTTACATTCTCCCTCCTCTCCCACCC
>JAOEHX010050121.1:0-18766 GCA_025448015.1 Bolborhynchus lineola
GGAAGTTTAGATTGGATATGAGGAAGAAATTCTTTACTGTGAGGGTGGTGAGGCACTGGAATGGGTCGCCCAGGGAAGTTGTGAATGCTCCATCCCTGGTGGTGCTCAAGGCTGGATTGGACAGAGCCTTGTGTGGCATGGTTTAGTGTGAGGTGTCCCTGCCCATGGCAATAGGGTTGGAACTGATGATCTTAAGGTCCTTTCCAATCCTAGCTATTCTATGATTCTATGATTCTCACTGCAAAACCCTGATTTTGGTTGGTTCTAGCTTCTCCAAAATGTAGCTGGTTTAGGTAGATTATATTCAACAAATGCCTACCTTGTACTGACTTTTCTCCTGTAAAACTCCATCTGAAATGCCCTAGCCATTTTCTTGAATGAGCTTAGGAGACTATACATTGTTTTTCCTTTTGTAGTAAATGGATTTCTGGATACTTTTACTCCAGGAAGATGTGCTACGTCCTCCCTAGGAACAGATACACACAGGTGGGGTTATGAAATTGTAACCCTGTGCCTTTTCTTAATGGTGAAAGCTCGATAAGTTTACTTTTTTTTTGCACTACAGATGGAAACCCAGCCAAATTTGACATTGTTGAGGGTCTCTGAAAAGTTACAGCTTGCACAGATTTACACAGAGACTCATCAGATGCTGGAGTTTGATTCTCAACCACTCCGTTGCATCACATAATTTCCTCCTTACCTCAGTCCTCGCATCCTAACCAAGTCATACAGCTGCAGTCCTGCAGAATAAAGAAGCATGTCCCTATCTGGGTTCTGTGGCCATATTTCCCCTGCCCTAAGAAAAGGTGAGAGATGACATCAGTGTGGAGTACTGGAAATTCAAAGAGAAGAGGGTGCTGCATTGCTGGACTGGAGAAGGGGAAAGGCTCATAGAGAGTTCTGCAAGGTTGGATTAGAAAGGACAGGTACAGAAAAAGATGTACAAGTTCAAATGAGTGCAGAGCAAAAGAGAATACGAGGATGACTGGGTGTTTGGGACAACATAGGCAATAGGAGCCCTTGTCTTCTATTAGTCCTTACTGCCAGAAAGTAGTAATAAAAACACACAGACAAAAGAGCTATGTTAATATCAAATCCAGGAGAGGTCCTCGAGTCAAGTTCTCATGTGTGCTTCAAGCCCTGTCCGGTGCCTGAAGAGACATAAGACTGCAGGAAAGCACTCCAGCCCTGCTAACACATGGGGCCAAGAAGTGCTTAAGGCAGCAGCAGCAGCATGAGTTGATTTAACAGGGTAAACAAGTGGAATAGGATAAGTCTGACATCCCCATTTTACATGCCCCAATCACAGCACCCACCACGGCAGACTTCTTCCCTGGAGGCACTCTTAGAGGACTGAGCACAGCTCATTGCAGCAGTGGTGTCTGTGATACTACCTCACACATATTTTGTACCACTGTAAGCAATGAAAGAGCCTAGCAAAGTGCTGGGACACCCTCACTGGGTTTTCTCTTTAAGCTGCAACGTAATGGATATATGTTCCTCCTGCAGTGGGGTGCTCCAACTACAGCCACATAGCAGAGATTCCTTGATTGTTAGGACAGGAGTAAAACACCAAAAGGGACAAGGCTGTAGCTTACAAGTATAAGAGCTCAGTGAGCCATGAGAGCCCTTGGCTTTACCCCCAAAACATTTGATGTTCTTTTCATGAAACAGTCATTGAGCAAATTTCTTCAGTATCCCAGCCTCATTCCCTGAATAGCGACTTATACAGTGTTTCATTGCAACTCACAACTCCATTATTGCTAAGAGGCATGAGGTGAAATTACAGATATTCCATGACTCCCATCCTATTACTAGTACAAGACAAAATGATACATGTGCCGATAAAAGGTTTTGAAATGATGGTCTGTGTGTCAGAAGTGCCAGTACAGTCAGAATTATTTTTAAAAGATTATATTAAAGCATAAATTAAAAGGCTATCCAGAAAGAAAAGTAGATGACTTCCAATAGGGTATAACATCTACCAAGGTTTAGCATATACTGTGTAGTTATCCTTAATGGGCTCAGTCTTTCTCATAGATTATTCACATATTCTGTGGGAAGTCCGACTGGATCCTCTTTCTATCTCTTGTAAACCACAGTTGATAAAATCTTTCCATTATATTCCTAAGGTGTAGCTATTTCATTTTTACCCAAGGGATCCCAGGGCTATTGTTCAGTCCCTAGAAAGCTTTAAAACAATTTGTCTGTGTAGCAATTCTTTTTTATTCCTCCCTGTTGCACAAAATCTCACATTTTCTTAATTTGATCATATGAAATGTTTGGGCTTGAGTACTGAAAGAAATCACAGTCTTTTAAAAGGAAAATTAAAAAAGAAAAGAAATGTCTTGAGAGGTTACGTGTTGTCTGTGTAATGCTTGGACAAACAGTGCTCAGGCAATCCACTGCTTGATTAGATACTAATTCCCTGTGGATTATTTTAAAGGTAGATAGTTCAGCCTTTTAGCAAGTTCAGTCTGAAAAGAAGCACATATACCTGGACAAGCCAATAGAAAAATGTAACAGCGCCAATAGAATGAAAATATTCAGTCTTCCTACAGAGGATTTTGCCTCATAAATGCTTTTTTCTCTTTTTTTTCTCTCTACTGGGATTTCTACAAATTACACAAATAGAGAGAGCATCTGCTGGGAGAACAGTATTCCAAAGGACTGCTAACTGCCTAAAAATTGCCTGCAAATACATTTTTGGCTTTGTTATGCTTAATAATGACTCATTGCTGAATTATCCATTCCTTTATTGGCTATAAGGACAAATGAACAAAGCAAATGGAAGTGCTCTAGACTGAAATGCCTTTTATCTTAAGTTTGATCAATTGGTTTGCTGAGGTTATTTCCTCCTCACCCTGACTTCCCAGAAAAACTCTTTACTTCACCACGGGAAACTGATTTCTTCATTCACATGCTATTATTCCTGAAGCTAATGGAGATATTTTTAAAACAGCATTATCTAGACTACATTTGGCCCTGCCAGCCCAGCCCAGGATGACTGACAGGAGACGTATCAGCATGATGGTGAAGATCAAAGTGCTCACAAACCCATGATTCCCCACATGATTGGCTGGCTCTAAATTGGACAGAGGTGCTTAGGTGAGGTCTACTCAAATCTATGAGGTGCTCCTTCTAAAGCTTACTTATCCATTAATCTTACCTACTTTTTAGGGCTTACCTCAAGTGGCAGAAGTATCCCAACACCACTTCCCCAGAGATGGCAGGCATAGGCACTAGCCATGAAGACTGCCTGGCTCATTTATTTATTCATGGTGTGGGGACACTGCTGCCCTACCTCTCATGTGATGCTGGTGACACCAGTGACCTGACAAGAGCATGATGGAATGACTTCCCACACTTTAACAGGAGCCAGCACAGGTTCCCTGTCTCAGCCAAGGGGACTTTTGCATACTGTGCAGGGATAGGGCTGACTGTCAGGTCCACGGTCGGGAATGTTTCTGTCCCACATGGCAGATTTGAATGCCATTGTGTGAGTTTTTCTTTCGTCACATCTGGATCCCAGAGGGCCTGGTTGGGAGCACTTTAATTATGAGTGTTGCAGCATTAACAGGCTCCAGTGTAGCCAGTGGCTTGGAAAGTGTCTGACTGAGATTGCTGCAAGCTGAAAGACTAAGTCCTGGCATGCTGATGGGGCTTGGCACTGCATCTTCTGTAGCTGATCTAATTCCTTTTAGCTTCTGGAGAAGAGCTGATTCTCACACTTCTGCCTTACAGAGTTTTATCAGTAAATCTAAAGACAGAAAATCTACAGACACCTTCAGCTTCAGCCTACTGCAGTCTGCTACTGCTCACTGAAAAGCAAACTTGAAGAAGTCTTACTAGGTAGTTTGAATTAGCAACCTTCACTGAAAAAGGTACTAGTTGTAACTTCATGTATTAGGTCTCTGAACTTTTATGTCTGTAACAAATAAGAAGGGAGAAAGAAACAAAGAAAATCCAACCCCAAATTTTCTTTTTGCTTATAAAGCATTGAAATAGGGCTTAAACCTCTATAAATAATACTTTCATAAAAAAGAACAAAAATCCCATTATCCTCTTCTTGTATCTGTAAAGAATATGTTTTGGCAGAGAAGAGTCTGTTTTGACTGAAAAACAGCAAAAGAATGTAACTGGAAGTATGGACGCCTCCCTTATGGGGAGTAGGAATCTGAAGTAGCTTCTGTCACAGTGCAATCCAAAGCTCAAATCACAACTTCAACTTGAGTAGCCTCAACTTTGGAAAATCTTCTCCATACCTGGACTTTATACCAAGGGATAAGAGGATGTGCCCATCTAACACTGCTGACTTCCAAAACTTGTACCACATCAGACAGGCCTGTGTTGGATGCATTAATGGGATAATGCTAGTTCAGAACCATGAAACATCTTTGATTAATAAAATTCACACTTGTGCTGAGGGCTACTCACTGCTTAACTCTCATCTAAACCCTCAGGCTAATGCAAAGCCTATTTGCCTTGTGCTGACTTTCTGCTCAGGGATGAATTTCTTTCTATGTGAGATTTGTCTGTGCAACGTAAACCAAGAAGTAAAGAGGAATGAGAAATATCACCCTCCATTCCAACAACACATCCCCTATTTCCTCTTCAAATGCCTCTGGTAATTGCTTTCAAATGCTGGCCTGTACGCACTCTTTGGAGGAGGCACCCATTCAAAGAAAACGTGCAAATCTCCAGTGATGATTTCGGTTTTCAGAGGACAGAGTTCCCTAAAACAAAACCTTAAAAAAACTAGAAGTTGTTATTTCTCTAATGAGTGCATCTGAAGAACAAGACATATCTTTATTTTTTCAGTCTGACAGAATGAAACATCAATCCCGAAGAACATTTGCATGCAATTACATAGCTCATCTAGCTTTTCCTGATCGAGTGATACAGCATGGAAGCCAAGCACCAATGTACAGTAAAACTGACTAAATCCTTATTGCCAAGATTAGCTTCAACTCTTCATTGAGTTTCCTGGTGAAAATGCACTTTCAAGTCAGCTGATAGCTACATATTATTGTCCCAGTAAAAAGTATCGCAGAGACTAAGCACTCTAAACTCCAGCTATTGTAATAATTTATTCTTTTGATTGATCTAATGATGCAGAAGTCCTCATCTTATCATAACTGACTTAACAAATATTCTCTGGTGACAAATTGATTTTTTTTTCAACCTGCCAAATTTCTGTAGTAGATTTAAAATGAAGCAATCTTTATTCTTAACACTTAATCCCAATAAAACACTCAAACAGCAGCTTCTGCTGGCATCCGGGATGCAGACGTTTTATAAAATAGCAACAGAAAAAACGGTTTGTTGATGGGTGCATTTCTCTTTGTTTCTTTGCGCAATAGACCATACCCATTGTTAAGTGGGTAATATGGTTAACCCAGAACTGACTCTCCCATGGTGTATTTTGTTTGTATTGTGATACTCAAGCCATTACATACACAAAACTCTCACTGAAGTCATGTTAGGCCAGAACTTTAGAGATTTTGAAGAAATACATCCAGTCTGGTGTCACCACTTCATCAGCCTTAAGTCAGCTTGTATGGGAAATTTGCACACAGAAGCAAAGCCAACCCCAGTGAAATTCAGAGTTTTCATCCCTCATTTCTATAGGACACCCATCAGGAGATGGTGTCCTATGGCAATGAGCCATCAGCAAAGGCATGTGGATCTGTTCCTGTAGCACAGGGCTTCAGGAGAGAAATCTACTGTTACCTACCGAAATGTAATTTGAAATGCCATCAAACCAGACACACACAGTGCCAGTAAATAGTCTCTGACTCTCAGAGTCTGTACTGGTTTTTGACATGGCTCACCCACATAGTATGGAAGTTCTCATTTTCCTGCTGTTTAAGTGACCAGTGCTACCAGCATCAACCTGTTGCCCTCCATAGAGCCTTTCACAATTTTAAAGCACATTTTTGTTTTCTTCCATCATAAGCTTTTTTGTTCACTGTTGGCCAAATAATGTCGATAATAATTCCTTCTAGGGAAAGAAATTTACAAGCATAAAAATTACCTTTGTGTCTGGTAAGGCAACACAATCCCTAGCTCCCCATGGTCATTTGTCATAGGAAAATGAAAGTGTTTTGTTGTATTGACCAATGCTACATTCTCAGTCTTCTCTGAAAGCCCAGAACTTTTGGTCATGGGATAGAGGCTAGACAGCCATGCATGCTACATCTATATGAAATACAGATCTTTAGCTCAGACTTTCCTCTTAAATAATAAAAAAAAAAAAGTATATTGTTCTGGTATTCTTCAAACTAGTACTAATTACTGTAAGTATGCAATACTTTTTCTGACTTAACCTCTCACATCTCACAGAAAAGCCATGTGAGGGGGGGAAATTGCACTCTTATCTCTTATCAACAAACAGCTTCTGAACTCACAGAGGTGAAGACAAAGGTAAATCAAAATCTTATCCAGAACTGTTGGAAAACATAGGCATAAGGTGCATGGTCCTTTCAAAATGGTCAGAGAAGAGTTTCTTTGGTCAGACATGAAAGTGTTACAGACAACACAAGGAAGGCAGGTCTGCAAGATATAAGTTTGAGCTGAAGAGGAAACCACTGAGACAGCTGCCGTCAGGCTGACCTGTTGTGTCTCCTGGTTTCTTTGCAGTTCTCCATCTGTCTCTGTCCATCTGGTGACCCTTGCCTTCTACTTTGATTGCAGCCTCTTGAGGCTTTTGGAGCTTCTGGGAGTTTGGGACTTTTGGAGACTGTACTGTGCTTGGAACAAGTCCACATGTCCTAGACATGAACGAGAGTCCCTTATGTGATGATACTGATGATAGTGGTGGACCAGAATTCCCATCCTTTGGGAAATCCTGGTGTTGTGATTATTTTCTCTCCTGGAACCAAAAGCAGATATTTCTCAGAGAAAATAAATTATTTTAAAAAATTAACGAGCATCATTAAGATATTTTATCTGAATTATCCCAAACACAGCTCTTTGTGTTGCATGTAAAATAATCAGCATAGTATTAATAGTTGCTAATATGACCAAAGAGTCTAAATAAAATTAATTGAAATGCCAGTGACATAATAAAACTTTTACCTGTGAAGCTAAGAAAGATTTTGTGCTACTTAACAAAATGTTTCAGCATTACTAAAATTATATTGTCAAAATTATTCATTTCAACTTCTTGTCTTCAAAACCATCATAAAAGTTGACACATTCCAGCAAAATATTTTATACTGACAAAGCCACACTTGTTGGATAGGAAGCTATTCTTTCATAAAAGCTCTGCCTTAGAGAGTTTGGCTTTGGCCTGATATAATAAAGGTACTGTTATTAACGAAGTATCTGATAAATGATGTGGTTATAACCATTGAACCAACAGCACATGCAATCCACCATTATGTTATTTCTGTTGCCTGGTGAATAATTTTGCAAGAGGGAGAGAAGTTGATGGTACTGCTTGTGCCAACTTCCCTAAATCAGGCCCAGCACTGTAGAGATATCAGAGATGAATGCACTGTGAGTCCACTATTTCCATAGCACAGAAACAACAGCGTTCAAGAAAGAATAAAATGGGAGTTCTGGGCTGTGTGCTTTGCATTCATCATCCTCAGAGGGGCTTCACAAAAGCACTCAGTGTCATTCTCCTAGCTCTCCAGCAGCTCGGTCTTGGCTTAGTGAGTAAGTAATAAGTGGTTGACTTTTCTTATCTTTTCTTATTTAAAGAGAGAGAGAAAGAAGCAGCAAACTCAAAATAATTCTGATCCAAGGATCTTTTCCATCTCCCATAAAAGAGTTGCATTCTTTGGCCTTATAAACAAGTTTACACTAACAGACTAGCATCATAAGTAACAGACTAACATCATAAGTAACAGCCTGGTTTGAAGCTGGCAAAAAGACGAACTGCATCTGCTAAATGTGGCTCCCCTCCATGAGTCTAAACTAGGCTATAAAAATATAGCTGACCTGATTCCATGAGACAGCCACTAAAGGCAACGCACTGGGCACACATGCTTCACCCCTCACACTGCTGCTGGAGCGCTGGTTGACAACGGTCATGCCTCCTTTGGGAAGCCAGCATAGGTATTGAAGTGCCAAAGAAAAGGAAGCTTTAGCTGGGTGATTCATCACTACTTGCTTCAGAGTTTCCTTCATACTGGCTCCTTGTATGAATGGCAAGGGGACGTCAACACATTCAGAAAGTGGTCCCTTCCTACCTTTCACCACCCCAGGGAACTGGAAACCTCATGTCATGGAGCAGTGGAGCAACTATGTCCAGCGTTGACCACACTACCCTCCCAAACCACAAAAGTCTCACAGCGTTTGGAACACTCAGTAAACTGTGAATGGAGATCTACTGGGCTCACCTGCTTGTTCTTAATGTAACATCCAGCAGAGCTGCTGCCCTATGTTGGCCTGGTGGCAGCAAGCTAGTTAGCTCACATTCAGCTCTCCTTTGGCCAAGAAGGTGAAATGCAGACCTCATGGCTCAGGGGAGTGCCCAGCACAGCACTCAATGGGCAAGACCCCACAAGCCTTCATTGGAGAAATGAAAGAGTGATGGAGGCAGGAGGTAGACAGTGAAATGCCCCAGAGAGCTCTGCTTTCAGGGCCTTTGTTCTTTCCAGTGGACTGCAATGTAAAATAAACACTCCCTGAAGAAAGATCAGTTTAAGCACCTTGAAATGGAGGACTGCTTCCATACCACTTTCATTACCATTGCTACTCATCAGCGTGCTGCTGGTGTCAGCTCCTTGTTCATTCCTTTACCACTGATACTTTCTTATCAGTATCTATCCTGTTCATCATAAGTGGCCCCTCTCAGTACAGCCTCACTGCCTCTGTAATATTTTCATAGCAAAGTCAGACCAGGCAAAATAAACTTGAAACTTCATTCAGGTTCAGCTTCAGGTTGAAGCCAGTGGAGAGTGCTGGGATAGCACAGCCCAGGGCCAGGGGACCTAAGATCACCTCCTAAGATCATCTATTCTCTCTCTCTGTGTGGCCTTAAAAAAATCACAATAGTGCTTGAGCAGACTGTGGTCTGAGTTACAGGCAAGTGTGCTAAATCTGTTGCATTCACATGTGAAATGTCCTTCTAATACTTCATGAGGCTCTCTGATATCTGCACAGTAAATGTGCTAGTGGAACAAGTACAGTTATTCATGGAGATCCAGAAACCTGAGCCAATAACTGACTTTTGTCTGCCTTCAGCCCTAAAGCAGGTAAAATTTGCCAGTTTTGGCAGAGTTTCACTGTCAGCTTTGGTTCAGCTGACCTTAATCTGCTGGAAAGCAGGAATCCACAGAAAGAAATCCTATATATATATGTAGGTTCATGTGTGTGAGTGAGAATGAGCTGTTGCCTTGCTGAATTTTGATAGCTCAACTTTAGCTCACATGCTTTCTCCACAGGTCTATCCATGCGAACAGCTTGCCACAAGAAATGCTAAGGTGCAAATCTGTGGCACATCAGCTGCTCCACAGTAACTGTGTGAGCTTGCAAGCCACGACGGAGGCAAGGCAATCCAGCCCTTGCTCTCTGACAGTTAAGCTACTCCATATTTAAAGCAAAGGCTTACCACAGCTACCTCATGGGGCTGCATGCAAGCACTAGTTACTGTAGACTAACTGATGTGGTGTAAGCTTGCACCATGTATCACAACTTGCTTGAGAAATAGGTAGCTGCTGGGCATGAAGATGATAAGAGCAGCAAGACTGGCTCTGGGCTCCACAGATCATAAAGACCTGCTTGCAGGACAGGTTCTGCAGAGACTTGATAGCAAACTGCTGCAAAGCAGCAATGCTCTGAATAGCCAGATCATGGGCCATGCTCTACGGGTGCCTGCTGGGGTGTCCAGACAAGCTTGGTGCACCACAGAGCCTCTCTCCGTTGCCAAGTGGCTCATGAGGACCAGCCCTGAAGGTGCAGCAGTGCTATCTGCACATCTTGCCAAGGATACACCCAGACTAAAGGTCCACACATGTTTGCCCATGCTGTGTAGATGTGCTGCTGGGGATGCTGGATGTCTGGAGCTTTTAGAATGTTTTTCTTGCACTCTGAGGACCAGGCATTAGGTCTCCCATGCAGAATGGGATACTTCAGTGCAGGATAAAATCATCAAGGTAAGGCTTAGCGATCCACCTACAAGAAGTAGCAGCTTGATGTAGGAAAAAAGAAATCCACCTCCCACAGCCACCCTCCTGCTCCCTCTGCAGTGCTATGAACTCTTAAAGCCCCTTTCCATACTCATGTTCTTCCACAGTCCTCATCTCAGCCCAGATCTGCACCCCCAGGTCCCTGTTACCATCTCCCATGGTCCTGATGGAAACTATGTGGGGACAGCAGTACCTGAGGCTTGTTGCTGCATGGCACATTTTTGACTGCAGAGTTAAGAAACCGCAAGTCACCTCTGCTTGAATTGCTTCATGATGATTTGTTTCTATGGGCATATTCCAACTTAGGGGTCCAGCTACCAGCCTTAGTGGGGACCACTCCAACTCATGGTGGATAAGCATAACTGTCCTGACATACTCCCAATATTGCCAAACTGAATGATAAATGTAAAGAATTTAGGTACAGTCCTAAGGACAAGGAATCCCAAATCCTGAGTCTGCTATTCTTGGCCTTTCACGGTGACATAAAAGCCAGATTTTTAAGTAAGTGATTGCTAAACTGAGATTGACTTCTTAGAGGTGTCGCCTTAGGTCTAGCTCTGATGGATTTTAGGCACAAACATTCCCTGCCAGTGAGAAAGCCTTTTCAGGTGTCTCAAGCCAGGCATCCCAAATCAGTGACCACTTTTGAACCCATTCTCACTAAGTCTTGTTTATGCGAGTGCACAGCTACAATGGACTGCTTGTCTGTGTAATGCGCAGTCTCTGAGCAAGCGTTTGCAGACTCAGCCTCCTAATCACAGCCGGTGGAATACTGGCCCTGCTAAAATCAAGGGAATTTTCCCTTTGACTTCAGCTGGGACCTGTATTTCACCTTCAGAATGTGATTAACCAGACTGCCTTTTTTTTTCACAGGAGTGGCTACAAAGCATAGTTTTATTTCTTAGGGTTGAAGCTGCTGTTGAAATCCAAAGCATTGTTAACACAGCTTTTTAAATCACATCGCTTTTTGAGCATTTTGCAAACAAGAAAACAAAATGCCTGAAGCTCCCCCAAAATAAAATAAATTCACCTTTAGCACTTGAACTTGGAAGTACCATATGTCAACCTGGGAGTGCAAAGTCTGCATTTCATGAGCTGCAAAAACTCCCTGGGGGAGATCTAGGAACCGCCAAAAGCTCTTTGGGGGACTCTCTTTTGTGCTGAAACTGGGGAACTCTCAGCGGGCTTACCCAGCTGCTGGAAATTCTTCCACAGACACTGATGTGCAGCACTGTTCCAAAACAAATATCTCCGAGTCCCACACTTCATCCATCTGTTTCGCATTTCAAGGAGTTAGTGTTCCACACACAAGTGTGTTAAGAGACTGTGAGAGCAAGCTGGACCAACAAAGGCTCATTAAAGAAGGAGGGGAAGAGCAAGAGAGGGGGAAAGAAAAGGAAAGGAAGACAGAAAGCAAGCTATTTCCCAAATATTGTATATAGAGCCATTGGGCAGGGTTAGCATAGAGCTGCAAAGGCTGGTGAGAAACCAAAGTATCTCCCCCTTAAAGCCCCTCTGAAACATAAAATGCTAAGTTCCAGTTCAGAACAATACAGAGAGCTCAAGCAGAAGCGCGTTAATGTCAGGGGGTAGTGTAAGTCAACTTTGTCTCTGATGTCAAATCATCGACTGGAGAGCAGTTACACCAGGAATGAAGAAGGCTGTATGTTCCTATCACTCAACCTGACTTCTGCTACATTTTAAATCATAAAAGATACCCAGTGCTGACCAATAAAAATGAAAAGTCAGTCATTTTTGTAGTTCCCTAGGTCTGATCCAAACCCTTCAGACTGCTGGAAACTTAAGTGAACTGCTCCATAGCTTTTGTTTTCTGTAATTGTCCCTCACACAGTGCACTGTGGGGACTGCTGAATGCATTTCATACATTTTTTGGCAGCAGCATTCTGTGTTGTGTTAAGGGTTCATTAATCTGCTTGCCACTAGGCCCCTGTGAAAAGAGGAAATTGTTTCACACTTGCTGAAAGACAGAGAAAAGAGTTTAGAGAGGAAGGAGAAACAGATTAAATGGGAAATACAAGCAATGGAGAGACAGGTTTGGGGTAGTGCTTTGTCATTTCTCAACTTGCACAAAAGCTAGCATGCGAATTCGGGGAATGCAACAAACTTTTGTTCAGGGAAACTGTGCTACTGTGTCATTAATTAGCCCAAGATGGGAGATTTGGCTGCAGCTCATCTCTGTTCAGATTGTGTGAGCTGAAACAATCGAGGCCCATTTCCAGGCTAAGATGGCAAAGGAAATGAAGGGGATGTAAGAAAGATATTTGTAAAAGGAGCAAGTAAAGAGTAAACTGACATCATGAATCAAAGAAACAATAATTTCAGGAGAAAGAGGTCAGTGGGCTGGGGAGCAATGACTTTCCTGAGAAGGACAGGGTGGCACTGGCACATCTTGCGTCTGCCAAGTGACATCCTGCTGCTTGAATAGGTTCATCCAACTAACTCAGTCTGGGCTTTCAGCGTGGTACCCGATGCACTCCTGCAGCCAGGGTTTAGAATTGAAACACCCTCAAGGCCAAGATACATTTCAGCTCCCAATATGCTTTTTAAGCCTCCACATGAAGTCCCTGGCAGGCAAAACAGGGCTGAAAAGAGCAGAGGGCTCCCAGGTTTCATACTGTTGCATGGGTGTAGATGGCTGGAAGGAAACACCAGAAGAAATGTTTTCCCAACTGGACTCAAGCCCTGTGGTTGCCCATTGGTAGCAGTAAGTCCTCTGCAGAGGCAAAACAAGAGCAAGAGCTGTTGTCACCACTTTTCACAGCAAACAGCTCTTCAGGAGCAGTCCTGTGGGTCCCACTGATTTGGATGCCTTTTGTATAGCTACCGATATACACTAGGGTTTCAGGAACAGGGCCAATACTGTTCTAAAGCAGTGAAGATCAGACATGCAGTAAGGATGACATATTGTATTTTCACAAAAAATAAACAAACTGCTGTGGTTTGAGTTTACAGCCTTATCAAGCATCCCTCTAAAGACAAGTGGAAATTATGATAAATGGTTTCAGCATTGCCTCACATAAAAATGTGCTAACTAGGGTGGGCTTTAGTTTTTCCCAGTGATTATGAACTATTTAGGCAAAAAAAAATTTGAGAATAATTTAAGTTGGGAAAAATCTCTTTTATCTGAATCATAAAAATACAAGACTGAAGCTGCTGAATAAATCCTCATTGTGAACCAGCTAATCAAGAGCTTCTTCCCTTGGTCCTCGTGAACTTTAATAGAAGAAAACTGGTTGCACTGGCCAGATGGCAGTAAGATTTGCAGCATGAAGTTTAATGTGTTTTACCACTTTTTGGCTGTTCCTGAGTGCAATCATCTCTTACAGAGAGCCACTTGGACTCCACCCAGAGTTCAGCTGCTCAAAACAAGGTCATACATTGTTGACCAAGAAACATCAATGTTTAATGTTTTACCTTGACTTATATTACAAGATGGCTTGGTTGGTAACTGCAGAAGGAGATGTTTTCTTCAAAACTCTAATAAATGTCCTGCCTTACCCTTTTCATTCTGCAGTGTCAAACACTGTTTGACAGCATTTAATGTCTGAACAAAGGTAAAGGAACATGAGGGGCATTGACCTTACGGGAAGCATTTGGCAAGACACACCTCACCATTGCTCATTCCAGCAGTGGACCTTTTGGGGTTTTTTTCCTTCTCCACTGGTGTTTCATGGAAATTTGCAGTAGGCCAAATGAACAGGAATAACCCATGACATTATGCCTCCCACCACTGAGTCACGGCTGGTAGGACCAGGATGGAGTTGTGTGCTCCTGTACCACAAAGGGGCCTATAGTTTCTCAGATACTTGACTGCTAAATGAATGGCAGGCGCTTCATTCTCTGTGGCGTGTCATGATTAATTCATCTCTTCTCATACCCTGCTGTACATGTTGTAGTAGGCTTCATTCACAAACCAAAAATGACCTGAGTAATGCCCCCCTACTCACATTTTTGTTTCTCCATAGAAGGTCACAAAATATACCATGGCTGCAGGTGGTCTTATGTAAACAAAGCAATCTGGCCATGGTTCAAGGCTCAGCAATATAATATTGTCAAGTGATCATTTTGTTGAAATAGTTGGATGCCTATAAAACATCTGCAAATGCTAAATTTAAAATACAAATAAAGCCCAAAGTTGGAAACTTCTCAGACTTATGGTGAAAACATTGTTTTGCAGAACACAGCTCCTCTTGTCCCATGTAAATTTAATGCTGAATGCGGACAAACAGCTTAGTTCCTGATAGTGCCAAGAAAATGGGCTTTGCATGGGTGCAGAGCTCTTCTATGCTTGCAGGATCACAGCCTAGCTTCTCAGAGAAGAAGTAATGGGAGAGAGCAATAAAAATCAGCTTGAGAAGTGGGGGTAGAAGGCTCAGGGTGATATTCTTGCAGATTGTGAAACCTAAATTAAACAGAAGAATGAAATCATATTTCTGTTACTTATTTAGCACTTGGCTGAGATGTCAGACCCTGTCCTGAGAAAAGTCCATAAATGGTATCACCCCAGGAGCTGCACGGTGAAGGCATTAAGTCATGGGGATGCTCATCTGAGATAGAGGTCCCTGCTGACTCTGCTAGCCCAAAAAGGGACAGTCCCTGGGTGCTGGAGCAAATGCCACCTCAGTCTGCTCCACTCCCTCTCTTGTTTATTTTACTGTGTGCTGCAAAGCAAAGTAAGGAATGGAGCCAAAGCTCTTTCTGTTCACAATCTACCTGCTACAGACAAGTTGAGGTCTTGCAGCAGCACATTTACTGAAGGAGAAGTGGGAAATAAGGGAGGGAAAGTCAGGAGCTGGGTGATTTAGGAAGACACAAGAATTTCCACGGGAAAACTGCTTTAAAGGGCGGCTGCCACCTCACCTTACCATGGAGACGAAGGATAATATTGTTGTAGCCTCCCTGTAGGTAGCCACCAGGAGCCCTTAGGTTTTGGTTTAGTACTTAACAAATCTGAACCTGGGGAGAGAAGAAGAAGAGAATGAAGGAAAGATTTTATACCTATTTTTCTATGTTTATTTTTCAGCCCTACCGACTTCTCAGCTAATACCCTTATTCACATTTCCCAAGTACTTCTGAACGTTAGGGGTTAGAAGACAAAGTAGCTTTGCTCCTCACAGCGTATCCGCAGCAATCTCTGCTGTGGAGGAGACACCGTGCTTTGAAACAGCAGGTGGTGTTGCAGGTTAGGAGTGAGCTACAAAGCAGAGTTTTGCTCAGCTCTTGAGTGCACAATGTCTGGCTCCAACCAGAGCTATTAGTCTCTGAGGCCCCATCCAAGCTACAGCTTGAGTCGTGCTCATGCTCGCAGCTGTGCTGTGTTCAGAACTGTCGGCAGAGGTTTCCTGGCATGGTTTTGCTATCCAGCTTTGCAGCCTGGGATTTCTCTAACAATTGTGCGAGCCGAAACCATGCTCTTGACTGTCCCTGTGGGTAATATGTCACTTAATTGGTTAATACGCTTATAACATCGCTTAAAGTCATAGCAGGCGTGGACACAAATGGCTTTGAAAAGCAGCTTCAAATGCAATTATAAGTCTTATTAGCTTTTAAAAGAAAGAGGGGAAAAAATACTCCTTTTTATTGCAGATGAAGGTGGGAGTGATCCTGAAGATGGGCAAGAAAAGCCTTCAGCACTTTTTACCATGGCACCAGCTCACTGTTTCAAGCAGGGTGTAACAAGCATTTTCTCTGACAGGCAGTCCTGAGCGCCTTTAGATGATGTTGGGTTTCCAACATCCTCCTGTTGGAAGCACCATGTTCTCCACGGCTCTTGTGAGGGACAGCCATGGGGTGCAAAAAGTGGTCAGTGTCCAAGGGTAACTGATCTCTTGCAGCATGAGATGGTCACAGCCCTCCAGCATCCTGGGGAGCATGAAGTATTTTGGATGCTAGCATAGGCATCTCACCCGGTACCCACTGAGTCCCCCTGGGGAGCAGCAATGCTCCTCAGAGGCACAGGCAGGGCTGGGGCATCACTCCTGCCCTGTTCAAACAAGGCATTCTAGCTACATAAGGCATAACTCCCATGTGACAGTTTTCATAAATGAATAAATCATTCACCAAATTCTCCCTTCCCAATTACCCGACTGGTGCTTACCTGAGTTTTCTACGAGTGTAAATGTCCCTCAAGTGTTATGAAAGTATTGCTCTTCAGCAGCCTGCAGGTACTGCTGTCCTGCAGATACCCTTCTTTTTTCTTGTGTGAGAAAAACATAAGCATTAATGATATATTCAAACTGTAACAAAGTACTTAATTCCTTTGCTAATACATCTTTTCTGCTTTAAAGTCTATTAAGTAATGAACATTTAATGACCCATTCATTTTCCTAAGAACTGTGGCATGGCACTGTGGAATCAATACAAAAGATGACCATTTTCACGCATCAGATAATTTTATCTACAAAGTTAAGATAATATTATGTTAATGTTTCCTGTGATATCTTGCATGCTTTTGACTCCTTTGAGAGGGATTCATTTAGTTTTAGCCACTTTTGCAAGTATTTCAGCTTCCTGGATGATTTTTGTTTCTCTTTCGCTTTGCAATTATTCCGTGCTCTTGGTAGGAGCCAGTAAAAAGTAGCAACAAAAAACCAAACTATGAAAAAAGAAAAACCAACAGTGCAGGCAAATGTTATATTTGACCTGCTTTAACCTCCAGTCTGCTCTGTAAAATAGAACTGGAGAAGACAGTAAAGAAATGCTGAGCTGCTGCTGAAGTATGGCTCTTGAAGTCACTTCCGAGTGCTTGCGATGAAAAGCGATTGAACCTAAATTAAAAACAAACAAAAGAAAATAAAACCCCTTCAGACTAATATTCCTTTCAACCTTCAGTTAGTTCAAAGCAGGGTCTGGAAGGCATGGAGGTGGTGCCATCCGTGTCCTCTCGTATGCCAACGTACCGCTGCAGAGAAGTGTGCTGGAACAACATGTGTCTGTAATACATGAGCATGGCTGCAGTGACCTCCTTGCCAGCAGTGGCGAATGTGTCTAGGGGTGCTACTTGGTGTTCATCGCTCTATAAGGGGAAGTGTACCCTCACACGCATTTGTGGTAGCTACATAATATGTACATTTAGGAGCCCTTGAATACTCATTTACCTCTGTAAATACAACCAAAAGGTTCATTATGGTCTGTTGGGTCAAAACATGAGTTTATCTTAAGGTCCCTAAGGACAGATTTTATCAGTGCAGCTCAACAGCTCCAACAAAGGTGCCTCTGATGCACTAGATAAATGGCATGCATTAAATGTCTCTGAGCAACATTGTGAGGACAGCTACACGCAATAGCCAGGCTTGCAGCCCCAAGCGCCACTGCTGACTGTGGAAATGGGCATTTTCACAGCAGTCCCCTCTGCTTTACATGAGCTCTGAATGAAACTGAACCTAGACAAAGCTCCAGCGGTCCAGCTACAAAAGCACGAGGGCGAACTAAACATCACCACTTCTGTCGCACTGTGTATTTCTTATTTTTAATTGCTTCTTCCTACAAGTAGCACCCAGGATTATACAACCTGGCAGCGGGTTTGAAAACACTGACGTGCATATGGGCAGAGTGTAAAAGAGAGGACCTGGCATATCCATGCATCCACTCACTGTGCACTCTCTCACCCACCACTCTGAGCAGCTCTTTCATACAGTCACCTGGGAGAAAGAAATACTTGTAAAAACTGGGAAAAGGAGCTGGAAAAGCCCAAAAACCTGGCAAGTGAGCTCAGGTTGGTGTACTGCCACCGCCTGTTTCTCAATTCTGTCCTTTTTGTGCATGTGCTGCTTACCATTTCTGACCAGGTCTTTAGCTGCTACCCCTGTAAAATAAACAAACAATTTTGTTATGAAGTGAGCACTGATATTGCTTTTTCAAGCTAAATTCCACATCAAGGTGTCAGGGATTGCCTGCTTTTGAAGGCATGAACACACTCTCACCGCCATCTGCTGCCAGCTCTCCAGTTTTCTACTGGGTCTTGCAGTCCTTGGCATGCTTCTTTCAGCCCCAAAACCTGCAACCCATGGAGCTCAGCTTTCAGACTGACTGAGCTTTCAGTCTCTGAGAGGGAACTGAAAACCCTGAAAAGAAGGATTGATCCAATCATGCAGCTCCAAAAACAATAGATAAAGAACAGCAAATATTGTTGTTGCTGCTGTTTTATCTGGAGTAGGCAAACTTGCTTATTATCAAGTAGTCACAGATATTACAGAAACAGTGGAAGGAAAAATTAGGTTGTCATTTTGTCACAAAAGTTATTTTTCTTTCTTTACTTGTAAAACATACTGATTTTTTTTTTTTTTTACCCGAATGCTGTGGTTACATTTCAGGGTCTTGCTGTAGTGCATAGAAGTAGGAGACCTGAATAGATCTCCTGCCCGTCCTGCCTATAGGTTAAAGAAAAGCTAAAACAAACCTGCAATAAATGTTTTTGTCTTGTTTTATATTTGCACAACACCAGTATTTTAACTCTGCTGAGAATCAAACAATTCTTTAAGCACAATGACTGCAGACAGCCCTAGAAGAACGAGATATAATCAGATGGGCATCTCTGGGGACTCTTACTATGGCACAAAGAATCTTATCCTGTCTGAGCGCAAATACAACTCACAGATTGCTTA
>JAOEHX010050122.1:0-13927 GCA_025448015.1 Bolborhynchus lineola
TCATCCTCGTGGCCCTCCTTTGGACTTGTTCCAACAGTTTCATGTCCTTTTTATGTTGAGGACACCAGAACTGCACAAAATACTCCAAGTGAGGTCTCAGTGAAGTAGATGTCCACAGTTTGAAGGATTAATATTTTCTGTCCTTTGCCTTAAGATGCACTTCCACAGAGGTCAGTAACTCCATTTGATTGCAACACTGTTAAGAACTAATTCTTTCCTTGTTTTTGTTTTTTCTCCAGCTAGGATGACAAGAAAAAACTCAAGGAGAAAGCAAATAATGGGAATAAGACACTGGAGTAAGTAAGGAGTAAAGCTCATGAAGTTAACACATTTAGACTTTCATTGAAATGTGTGAGCTTGTTAAAAGGCCTTTACCAGGAAATGCTCTTGGCATACTGAAAACGCATGAATAATATATATTAATATGGATTGAGAGCAAAGTGAATAGATCAGCTGTTTTTCAAAGGGCATTCTGTCCCTGAATGTAATATATGAAATATGTAATATTTTACAAGGCTCAAAGTCCTTGAAATGGATGAGGCGATAACGGGGTTCAGAAACCATTCAGACAAATTGCAAAAAAAGTGCTGCTGGTAGAAATAGTAATCATATGCATGGTTTTCTGTAATTTTAAGCAGAGTATATTTTATAGTTTTCTTACAAACATAGATTGCATAAGGCCAATATCTGTTGTAGATTGTCTTTGTCATAGAGATGTCCTTCAGGACTCCGCTGCCAATTCTGGGTACTGTAATTTTCCCAAAGTGACCTCCAGGCTGTGGCAACAAATACTTTGACCCACTCATATTGATATCTCTGTAAAAATATCTTTGCCAGAGTGCTTAAAAGTACAGCACAGAACTAGCAACATCCCTCCAACATCAAGAAATTTGCAGAAAAAGGATCTGTGACACTTTTCATTCTCCCAACGTGGGTAGGAGAGTAACAGATTTCTTGCTATGCAACTTAGACTTATTTTTCATGAAAATCTACAATGCCATTGTATTTCTTAGTAAGACATAAGAAAAACAAGGGTTTATTTTTTTTCCTCTTAATATCTAGAGATGTGAAAGGTACAGAATTTTATAGGATCATAGAATGTTTTTGGTTGGAATGGACCTTAAATATCATCCAGTTCCAACCCTCTGCCATGGGCAGGGACAGCTTCCACTAGACCAGGTTTTTTAATTTCCCACCCGATCTGGCCTTGAACACTTCAAGGACAGTTTGCCAGGATAAGTCTTCACCACTGAAAATCCTTTAGAAAACTTGGTATGGGTTCAAAGAGCAATTTATTTGCAGAGTGTTTTTTAAAAGCCTATCATGAATTGCATGAGTAAATTATAAAAAAATAAAAATAAAAAAAATAGATGCTTAAACTGAAGCCAATATAAGCCTGGCATGAACAATAAAGGAGAAAAAAACCAAGGACGATGCAAGTAATATTTGCTGTTATTCAGTCTCCAATACAACTTAGAAAAATCGTGGGGCTCCTTAAATTATTTTCAGCTCTCTACACAGCCCTAAGGTGTGAAACCTGCATCTGGAAAGTTCTGTGGTAGAAAGTTGTCATAGCTCCTCTCCCTAGGATTAGACCAGGAGGAGATGAAGCTCTTAGCCCCATGGTGACTAACCTTGGGAAAAAGAAGTTGAAGAGCTGTTCAGCTTTTGCTGTGGTTATTCAAAGTACTGCTGTCATTATTTTTTAATTACGCACTGTGTAATCCTAGCGGGGGAGAAGAAGGGATGGAATCTACATATAATAAGAATTAGGTAGCAATGGTTTCTGTAGACAGAAGAAAACAGAAACCAGTGTATGGTGATATAATTAGATCACTATTTAAATATGAGCAGCACTGTGGATCAAGGAATACAGTGCCACTATTATGATTTGCACAGATGGTGAGCACCACATATTTCACAGGTTTTCACATTAACAGAACAAAATATTTCATAAAGCTTAAAAAGAGACACTTTAATTTCATTTTCCTAAGCATAAAAAGTCACCTTGCAGGATCCATATGGACAAAACAAAGTAATTGTTTCAATCACAAACTTCTGGGGAGCCTCTTGGAAAAGCTGCATGTAGCCTAAGAGCTGTGGTTTGAGGACCTCTGGGGTAGCAGATTTAAAGTCTGCCTCAAGATCAAATACAAATGGGCTCATCTTAAATGCTGGGAAAACAGTCAAGGGCAGGGAGTGTCTGCTGCAGTAAAATTCAGGCATTTCATTAGACACAATTAGACAGAACAACTTTTGCTTTTAAATCTTGGTAACTGTTTCTGTTAAGGAAGTCTTCCTGTTTAAAGATTGAAAGGTAACCTGAATGTTTGCCTATACTGTGTGTATTTATGCAGGTGGATACTTCAAAGAAAGAGGAAATAAAGGAAACAGTGTTCGCAGCACCAGGAGTGAAGCACATTACTGCCTCCACTTTCCTGTATCACAGTGAGAGATATAGCCATAGGGCTCGCAATGCAAATGGACACTTTTCATCATGGACAGGTTGACTGTATGCAGTATAAATGTGTACAGAGTCTCTGTCCTTTTAAGAAATAACACTGAAGGACCTCATTCAGTACTGTGGAGGACAGAAACCAGGAAAAAGGAGTCCTGGTGTTCTGCAAACACCTAGGCTCTGGCTCAGCTCTCTCATCTTGTGTGTTGTTCAGGAGAAAAATAATGTAAAAACCACTGCATGTTTTGCTATAGGTGCACAAGAAATAAGGCAAAGGCTGAATTCAAGACCACAGCTAAGATCTAGGGCATGAGGCCAGTACATGCAAAGAGAAGCTCCATAGTTGGAGACCATGGAGCCCAAGGGAGATAGTCCCTGAGCTTTCTTCACATGGTACAGAGTTTATTTCAAGTTTTTCTGAGATGTGAAACACCACCACTAATTGGTTTTTTTTTTTCAATGACTGGGATGCAGTCTATTGCTGTATAGCTCTGTCTAGATATATGCCCCCTAAATGATTGCAATTGCAAGAGACTGTTTCCCTCAAAACTGAAAGAATTTTGAACATTACAGAATGGAGATGCCTATTTTCTCCCCTATATATAGTTCAGTTAATTGTTCCAAGCGGAACAATTTCTGACTCCTCCTGGTAAAGGGCTTGAGTTCCAAAGCTCAACAGCTATTGCAAATTGAATTCTACCTTATGTAATTGCAGTAGCTCTTTATATTTGATATAGGACCATCTCTTTAAAATATATTCACAAGTTTCAGCTGGCATTTCCAGACAGCCTAGAATCATTATAAGTACTCAAACATTTCCTCTTTTTACATAGCTAAATTTATAGACAGTAAGCTACACAAACTAAATTTCAATTTATTTAAAGTGACTAAGTCAAGGGAAGCAAAGCTTTGGTAACAACACGAAACACTACATAACACTAGATCTTGAAATGTACAAGTAGTAATGAGGTTTTCAGGCTTGCTTGCTTATGAGAGGATATTCCATGGGTTAGAAATCAAAGCATTTTAAAATATTCTAAATGCAAGAAGCATATTTTGATTGAATAAACTCAAAGAAATCTGAGTCTAATTCAGTCATTAAACTGGTCAGTTTAAGAAAGAAATATTCTAAAAATAGACAGAATTATAAAAATCAATACAGTATTTCATAAAGATGCAATGCAATAAGTTCAAAACCAGAATTATTATGCATAAATATGAAAGCTTCAGCTTACCTTTGACCTTTGGAATACCCAGCACAGATTTGAAGATGAAACATTTTGATGCTAGTTTAATTCTCAAAGCCACTGAAAAATCACAGTAGGTATGCTTACAGTGGGAAAAAGAGAGTGGTGTAAAAAACTCCATAAATTGGTGTTTTTACCTACATGAGCAAAGGACATCTGTCATGACAACGTAACTTATGTAAATGACAAGAGAGAAATAGTATTAAAATAAGTAGCACATTATTAACTTGAAGACAGAAATGTACTCAAACATTGTAGTAACTAATGTAGTTCACATATGTATCTCAGACTCTCAGCTTGTATGAATCACCATAGATTAATTTGATTGAGGTTAGCCACTAATCTTAACATCTGCTGGGGATTTTGCCCTCTACTTCACTCTGTAAGACTGACTAAGGGCCATTACTATTTTATATATCCATATTCCCTCTGTTGTATTCTTTTTTCTCTAGGGGAAACATAAAACTTGTTTTGCCACCTTGCTGTATTTTTTATGAATCAATATTACAAAGATTGAAGCTGAAATATGCAGCTGGTTTGAAAAGAGAATCAGTAGAATGTTATTCTCCAGGAATATGAAATTTGCTGAACCTAAGAACTACTGTGCACTACTGTGAGGAGTTAAATTAATTCCTCTCTCTAAAGTACTTGGAAATACTTTTTTTGTGTGAAAGGAAAGTATCATCTACAATCTTTTTGAAATACTAATATTGATTTGTTGCTAGCATTGTTTTGAGAGACCTTTATGTAAGTGGGAACTCCCTTATAATCAATTCTCTTAAAGTGAATTGTTTGCTTGATCAAAAATATAATTTTTTTTAGAATTATTTTAACACTGGATTTTGGTCCTGTTCATGTTCAGATTAAAAATAATTCCAAACCAAACCCACTCAACCAAGCAACTATTCAAACCAAACAAACCCAAACCTAGTAATTCTTGTCTCTATTTTCTTGATCTTAAGCAAAAATGGTGACTATGAAACTTACAGTGAGAGCAGAACTATGCAACCTCTTTTCTACATGGGTTACATGTGCAAAGACTTGTAAGAAAGAGAAAGTAAACAGCTGTAGTCTTACTAAACAGGCAGAATCCTGAATATGTCTCATTCTGGATCTGCCACTCATTTCCAGGAAGAGGGTACTAGAAGAGACATATCAGTAATTTAATCTGTTTAGATACCTATTATTTCCTTAAGCTTCTATGATATACTGAGGCAATATAATTAACATATTAAGTGTTAAATATGTTGTATTTAGTGAATGTCTTTCTGTCAATTATATTGAGCCTACTCCAGTTCTGTATTAATTCTCTAAATAATTATTGACTTCAAGGAAGTTGGATCAAGAAGTAATAGAAATGCCAGCTCACAAAATACGTGTAGAAAACAAAATCCCCTTTTCAAAATAAATCACATCCTTTCTCAAAAGTGATAATAGGTAATTTAATTTCTGTTGGCATTCCTACTCATTCTTGCACCTGCAGAGACAATATGCTCAGAGTTAATGGTATTTGAAAAAAGATAAAAGCAGAATGTTGACAGGCAATTTGGCTCTTATATTGACTACAACTATTTGAGTGGCCTCTGCTGTGAATTAGATGAATGAAAGCTGGAAAAAATTAGAATACCAGCAATAAAAATCAAATTGAATATGATATTTATCTAAAAAGTATACAGTATTAAAATGTTTGATTACCTTTCTACAGTTTCCTAGTAAGCAATGTTTTGTAAGTTCTTTCCTTACTAAGAACAATATAGCATTTCCCATGGAACATGTGATAACTGTTCTCTTTTCTTAATACTATACACTTAAATATCTGTGTATCACACTTGCCAGCAAAACAAATAATTGGAGCTATTACACAGCACTGGCTGGCTACTAATCATACAGTTGTGGAAGACAGGAACATGGAAAGAGAAATACACAAGACAGCAAAATAAAGTGAAATCAACAGGGAAAGGAAATAACCTTCAAAGGAAGCTTTCATCCCAAAGGAAATTTGTCAAACATGAATGGCTTTCATTAGCTTTCTGGTTTGGGAGTATGGTAAAAATTACAGAGCAGGGTAAAATGGAGCTGTATGCTTCTGTTTCACCCTTTAACCCATACATTATTAGGTACCTTATATAGCCCAAAAAAATGGGTTGAAGAGGACTAAGAGAAGGATATGGCAAATGTGCCTGGTAAGGGTTCAAATGTTAGCCTGTTTTCCCCAGATAATATAAACTAAACCCAGCAAAGCCAGTGTAGAGTTGTTAGTGTTTTCCAACAGTACTAAGACTACACTTCTCTGGGAAGATGGTTAACATTGAAACAAATTTCATCCTCTTGAAAAGTGCATGCAAAATACATATATTGCCGTACAGATACAGACTATAGAGGTACAGGTATAAATAGAGATTATATATATAAGTATATATTAAAAACCATTTTAATAGAACTTGTTACATCTTAGAACTGGAAGGAGGAAATATTTTTAACAATGGCAAAATATTTTGTTTCAGCCTCTTAGGAACACTATATTTAAAAAAAATAAAATGTAGAATTTTCATTCAGTTGCTTTGATTGCGCATATTTTATTGCATTGTATGAAGACAGGCAAAAGTAAAAGCAGCCATTAAATGTGTCAGGAAGGTCATCTCAACATTACCAGAGCAAGTTTTTCCTGTAAATTTTTTTGCAGACAAATGTTAACATCTCTTTCCAGTGTGGGCCTTTGGCGATGTGGTCTGGTGGGAGGTGTTCCTGTCCATTCCAGAGGAGTTGGAACTAGATAATCTTGGTCCTTTCTAACACTAACCATTCCATGACTCTGTGATGCCATGAAGAGAAAAATCACAAAATATGGCGTTCCAATTAGTACTAAGCATGAATTTTATACTGCTACTTACTTATCTCACAAGGGAGATTTTTTTTGTTGAAGTTTCTCAAGCTTTGAATAGAGCCTGATGAAAAGTACACTTCTGTGCCAGCACAAAGTATCAATGCTATGTTGACATCTAAAACTGGCACAGAGGCAGCACCCTTTTCAACTGAGGCAATTTGTGATATGATATAAGCAACCAACTTGCACACACAGTTCTTCCCTTCTATAAGCATTTTCTATAAGTATTTTAACAGTGTGGATTTATTTATTTTTCTGGTAAAAATAAATTGTTTATTTCTATAAGTATTTTAACAGTGTGGATTTATTTTATTTTCTAGTAAAAATAAATTATTTATTTTTCTAGTAAAAATAAATTCAAGCATTCCATTTATTCTAGTTCTTCTAACAATGACCACTCTACAAAACATGGATCTACATAGGTGTTTAGCATTTTTCAGAACTTAAAGGAGTCCCATGAGAATGACGGGGAGACACTTTTTAGAAAGGCCTGTTGCAATAGGACAATAGGTTTTAAACTAAAAGAGAGGAGATTAAGGCTAGATATGAGGAAGAAGTTTTTTACACTGAGGGTTGTAAAATACTGGCACAGGTTGCTCACAGAAGTAGTGGATGCACCATCTCTGGAGACATTCAATCAAGGCCAGGCTGGATATGACGCTGAGCAATGTGATATATATGAAATGGCCCTGCTTTTTGCAGAAAGGTTGGACTAGACGACCTTGGAAGGTCCCTTCCAATCAGATCTATTATATAAGTCTACGATTCTTAGGTCTGCACAATTCATTTTAAAGCATTCTATAGTATGTCTGGTCTTTTTAACTCAAGAAACGGAAAAGGCTAACATGAAGCTCTGCAGCAAATATTATTGGCTTCAGTGGTGGTTTTAATATTTTGATCTATTTTTCAAGAGTGCTAGTGGAGGAGGGTCAGTTTCTTTTTTCCACTATAGCGAAAGTACTATGTTGTTTCATAGCAAGAGTAATTTTTAGTACTAGTGCTTTCACTACAACCCTGTTTTATTGTCTGCGCTATTTTTCATGGCTCTTTTTCTCTGGGGAGATAAACATATTTATATCCTATCAATACCAAATAGCAGGCAGAGAACATTAGTTTCTGGAAAGCCATTTCCCCTGTATAATTTGAGGAAAGTGTATGAAGTTAATAAGTATTATATACGCAGACTATCTTGCGACACCATTTCCCAGAATGCAATAAGGAACCTAACACCCACCAACATTGATTCAATGAGATATAAACTTGTATATACAAAGGTCTGCTTCTTTCTTACTGTTTTAAGCACGTTTCAGAACAAATGGATAAAGTGGGTAAAGAAATAAATAACATGTATTCTTCTATGAAATGCTACTATCTGTACGGACTTTTAAAGTAAGATTTGAATGGTGCCTACAAACTCTACAGTACTGAAATGGGTTTCCCAGGGAACCTCTGAATGTTCCATTGCTGATGGCATTCAAGATCGGTTTGGACAGAGCATTGACTGGCATGATTTATTGGGAGGTTTCCCTGTCCAAGGCAGTGGGGATTGGAACTAGATGATCTTAAGGGCCTTTCCAACCCTAACTATTCTATGATTCTGTTATTCCTTTTAAAATATATGAGAATTTATTTGCTAAAATGATAAAACTGAAAAAGCACGGAGAAAATGAGGTGTGTGTAACTTCAAACAGCTCCACTAACAGCCCATTCAACACTTTTTCCTGGACTGCACTAATGGAGAGGATTTGCTCATTGAAGATGACAAAAAGGTTACACTTTCTCAGTATATATTGCAAAAGAAGACGCAAAGGCTGATCATCTTGTTCCTCAAAATCCAATAAGTCTTCAAATGACACCGGGGGATAAGGGTTATGCTAGAATCAAATCTCTTGTCATCTTTTTTTAAACAATAGGATGTTTTACATATAACAGAATGAAAATCAAGTATATACAAGTACTGAGGCACTTTGTGGGTTCAATGTTTGTAATTACTGGATAATAACAGTCTTTCAAATGATACTGCTAAAGCAACAACAGTAATGGTAATAGGGGACTCAGGCAGGCAGGTGATAATCTCCATATATAGGACTCAAAGATACGGGAGCAAAGAGTTTCATATTTTCCTGTAGAATCTGCTTCAAGATTATGCCAGGCACAGAGTAGCCAGAGTTCTCTGATGATTTAAAAAAATCTAAAAAGCAAAAAAACCCACACAAACACACAAACAAAAAAAAAACCCTTGAAAATAGAAACATTTTACATACATCATTACCAGAAATTGTATAGTGCGAACATCATTTATTCTAACTGCCTTCCTTCATCTCTCTATCCATCCATCCACCTAGCAACGTAGTAAAATAACTATTCACTTAAATATGAACCTATCAATCTATGTAACTGTCCACACAACTACCACAGTGGTATAGCTTCATGCTGGTCCAAACTGTTTGCCTGCTGTCCTGGGCTTGAAGGTTCAGGCCGTAATTCTCCCCTCTTCCCTTCCCTCTGTGATAAACCAGAACATCTAATGGGAAATGAGAATGGAATAGCAGGTCATGGCTGAGCTTGTTAAATATGCTCTTTTTAACTATTAAGAACCTCTGCAGCCTTCAAGGAGCAGAGAAGGAACACTGGAAAACCTTCTCTCACAGCTCAGCTAAGAAGTGGCAAACAATAACATTTGTTTCCAGCTGATAATAAGACTGAACTGCACAAATGCATCTGCTTTCATCATTTCCCATCCTCAGAAGGTAGTGGCAAATGATCTCAGTTGTGAAAGAAAAGATACAGACACAAACTTTTCTGAAAAGTATAAGAAAAGCACCATCGTGCTTTTTTTTTTTTTGTTATCTAGGACATAGTAGCTCACACGCTTCTTTCCAGGAATCAGCTTCTTTCCAGGAATCAGGAAGATGAAGGGATCTTAGCTTGTGCTCCTCTAGATAATGGTACTAACAGAGGTGCTGCCAGCTGAGACCTATACATGTTTTGGGAGAAGTGCTTCACTCTGCTCTACTTCATCAAACAATTTAGAGAAAATCCCTAGTGGGACGAAACATAACAAATGTGGACCTCCTGTGAGAAGCCGCTATCTGCCTCTGCCTCTCATCTCTGACAATGTATGTCCTCCCTGAAGCTCCACTGTATGTGTGGATTGTTTGGATGTTTGCCAGGAGGCCAAGCAGCAGGAGTTGACCTTATTCTCATGCTGTTTATTTTGTTCAGGTGAAGAGCAGAGCTCAAGCCTCATCTCTGCTGGATTACTGACTAGTACCGCCAGGCAAGAAGCAGTGCGACTCTTCCCCATGTCCACTTCCACTGAGCAAGAAAAAGATAAATCCCAAAGAACTGTAAGAGATTTCAGCTCCCATTTTATACACTCCTTTGCACTGATAAAATGATTTGGCATGGAGGACACTTCAGCCCTGTTGTTACCATCTCCCTCACAAAAAGCCCAGACTTTTCTAATCCATTAACTGCTCTTCGACTGTTTTCTTAATTTACAATTTGGTATACGAGTTTTTAGTTCTTCTAATACTCATTTTGATGGTATATATGCAATCTGCACAGGCATTAGAAACAAGCTTCTCCAACATCCATATGGATGGGATCAGATATTACTAGATTACTGACAGGATCAAAAAGGCAAAATAGGACCTGGAAAAACACCTTTTTAGGAAAGAAATGCCTTTAACAGCAATCAAACACTTCACATTATGGGCTTCTGAGAAGCAAAATAATTCATGTTCTTAAAATTGTAGAATCACAGACTGGTTTGGTTTCAAAGAGCCATTGAAGCCCTTTCAGTTCCAAACCCCTGCCACGGGCAGGGACACCTTTCACTAGACCAGGTTGCTCCAAGCCCTGTCCAACCTGGACTTGAACACTGCCAAAGATGGGGCATCCACAACTTTTCTGGGCAACGTGTGCCAAACCACCCTCATGCGGAAGAACTTCTGCCTAAGATCTCATCTCAGTCTCCTCTCTGGCAGGTTAAAGCCACTCCCCCTCATTCTGTCCTTACAGGCCCTTGTCCAAAGCCCCTCTCCAGGTTTACTGTAGCCCCTTTAGGCACTGGAAACTGTTCCAAGGACTTCCCAGAGCCTTCTCTTCTCCAGAAGAAATAAAGCCTACCAAATACACAAAGTTCTCATGGCAGAGTTATGCTTCTAAAGCACAAGTTTGGCCACAGTAGCAGTAGATCAAGCAGGGCTGAAGAGAGATGATGATGCATTGGTCAGTCACACAATGAGTCACACATGAACATATGATTTTTAGACCTCAGTACCATAATGAATAATAGAAAAGGCAATAAAGATTACGCTGGCACAGGCACTGCTGTGGCATGCCAGCTTCACAGCCACAACATACAAACTGGGAATTAGTAACACAGAAGGAAACGCAAAGCACAGCAACATGACACAATTCTAATGAGATACTCAAAAGACACAAATCCCAGCACAGCACCTCTGCCTGCACTACATTAAAGCAAGGAATAAATTCAAAGACTACTGAGCAATCATAAGCTCAGGAGAGGGAAAACTAAAAAACACCACCACCACAAACCCAAACAGTTTAAAATGTTGAACACATGTTGACAATGGAGCAGAACAGGACAAACTTCATCACATTAGCTTGCCTTTAATTTACTACAAGGTGACAGTGTTTTACCTTAATGCTCCTGTGTCAAGAGGGAAATCAAGCAGTGCATATGACTAGCTCTGCTCCACTCTGTGAAGATACCAACACATGTTGAAGTGACTTGGAGACCAAGAGAAATTTTAAAACACAATATGTTAGCAGGTAGGGGAAATACTAATATGAAAGGAAATCCGAACAGAGAAGCCTAAAGAAGAGAATGCCAGGTAGCATATCACAACAAATTGCCGCCTTTCTATCACTAATTACTGATAACCCTAACTTACTGCTTACACCACTAAATATCCCCCTTTTCATCCTTAATTTTAACAAACAAGCAAAAAGCTTGAGGGAAATGGACTTTGTTATCACCTGATAGGCAGAATATGAGAGATGTCTTACTAGGGAACCAAAATGTTGCAAGTAATCTATTTCAGCCTATTCATCTTGTCTCTAAATTCGAGACATCAATTTGACAGATGGACCACTTGGTGTCTAAAGAACTGGCTGGATGGCTGCACACAAAGAGTTGCATCAAAAGAAGCATGACGCAGCAGGCCAAAGGAGGTGAACCTGCCCCTATACTCTGCTCTTACGAGACCTCACTTGGATTACTGTGTACAGTTTCGGTGTCCTCAACATAAAAAGGACATCCACAAGGATGATCAGGGGTCTGGAGCACCTCCTGTATGAACGTAGGCTAAGAAAAGTTGGGGCTGTTCAGCCTGGAGAAGAGAAAGCTGCCTGGAGACCTCATAGCAGCCTTCCAGTATCTGAAGGGGGAGCCTAGAGGGATGCTGGGGAGGGACTGTAGTGAGAGGACAAGGGGTAACGGGTTCAAACTTAAACAGGGGAAGTTTGATTGGATATGAGAAGGAAATTCTTTACTGTGAAGGTGGCGAGGCACTGGAATGGGTTGCCCAAGGAAGTTGTGAATGCTCCATCCCTGGTGGTGTTCAAGGCCAGGTTGGACAGAGCTTTGGGTGACATGGTTTAGTGGGAGGTGTCCCTGCCCATGGCAGGGGGGTTGGAACTAGATGATCTTAAGGTCCTTTCCAATCCTAACTATTCTATGATTCATTAGGCCCACAGCAAATGAAGCATGCTGAGAGCCAGACCTCTAATGTGAAAATACTGAAAATAAGCCAAGGGCACTGAAGTTGTGCAGAAAACCATCACATTCCTTCTAAGACATAAAAAGAGCATTAAGAAAAGCACAGAACAAAGTAACAGTTAGATGAAGGGAGCCACTGAGTAACCACTCAATTCCAAGGCCATGGAGGAGGATACCAGAGTGGCCAACATGAAGCATTGCAGCCAAACTCCACACAGGAGGTGAAGGCAAACAAAAAGGAAAGTTACAGACTCCAAGGAAACTAATCACCTCACCTATGCAGAAGCACACACCAGTACCACAGCTGAGGGAGGCATGGGGACTAGCTGAATTAGAATATAAACAATCTAAGAGCAAGTAGAGAACCAATATTAAGCTAACAAACAATCAGCAACAGCATTGGCTAGAGGTGTGCAGAATGCAAGGTACTGCATTAAAAGATCCTAAAGGAGCTTCCTAGGCAGGTGATGGACAGCACATGTTGAAAGCGTTCAGTTTGCAGGAACCTTGAGAGTGTGTCTGGATGAAAAGGGGAGAGACAACAAGAAATGATCACAAATACAATTGAGCTTCATGCATCTGGGAAAAGAAAACCAAAACAAAAAACAAACCACTCCACAAAACAAAACCTGACATCAGGAGAAATACACAGTGTATTCAACCAGACCTAGGAGAACAAATAGCAGATTAGGGCATGAAGAAATAACAGTAACATCCTAAAGGAAAAGACACAGGAACAGGTGCCAGCAGGAGAAAGGACCTGTTTTACTGAGTGGGCTTCAGCAGATAACATACACATGCAAAAGCACTTATAGAAGAAAGGACCAGATTTAGATCAAAAAGATGAATTCTTTACATTTGGATAAATGCAAAAGAAAAATACATTTAACAGTATCCTGTATTCGCAAAAAAAGAAGTATGAGACTCTTAAAGTAGTTTTCTTGCACAGTCCTGCAGGAATCCAGTCAAATACTGGAGTCCAGGAGGAGACAAGACATGAGGGAATATTTCAGATGGCTCGTAGGTGCTGAGAACATCCACTGTGAACAGATTTCTACAGTTTAGCAGGGAAACAACAAAAAAATTTTAATCCTAAGAAGTAAACAGGGGAATAGTCACAGGACACAAATGGATGTAGATTTCCATATGACAATAACCTCATAGCACTGATCTACGTACAGAACATTGTAATGCAGAACTGAACTGAAGACCAGCATGAAAGAAAAAAAAAAAAAAAAAAACCAAAACAAATGCATTCACTGCGAGACAAAGGATAGAAAAATTAAAAACATGAGACAAAGCTAGTGCTAAGTGGAAAAAAATTCTTATGTTGAAGAAAACAAACACTGACACAGACCTAAAAGGAAAAAACAAGCCACCAAACACACAAGCATTCAAGAAAACAGTGCGGTATCTACAAGGCCGAATAAATTTAGAAAAGAAAAGGCAGATCTTTTGTCTATACTTTCCCATGGAGCAAAGTCCTCTTGTGCAAGAAACACTGACAAATGCAGGCTGAGCACAGAACGAGCTCTGGGCTTAGGTGAATACAGAGAGCTCCAGTGCACGAGTTTGGAATAACAGAA
>JAOEHX010050123.1:0-60867 GCA_025448015.1 Bolborhynchus lineola
ACAGGTTGACAAGAGCTTTGCAGCACTTTGTGGAAACAGCCCTTCCTAATCAAAACTGTCCTCAGCAACATTAGTCAGCTTACCCTGCTACTAAGAGACAGCTGAAATAAGGCTGCTCAATTGTTTGGGCAGTGTGTTGTGGCATCCGGGACTCAGTGCTCTCCTTTTCACAATCACCCCACCTTCTGATACTGACAGTCATCCTCAGAGCAGGAGTTAGCCACAAATGTCTTTTTAATGTCTGATTGCTTACATACATATCCTAATCAAGTTCTTCGAAGTTTCTAACATCTATCAAGTTTTCTGGGCCATCATATACTGTACTAGTATAGGCTCATGGTCATCTGATTCCTGGCATTTTTTGGTGATAAGTAAATTGAATTTAGACAAGAAAGACAATTAACCTTCTCTTTTGGTACACATTGGAATATTCCTTATGTTGCAGGGTTTTTTTTTTTCACTGGCTTCTCAGTGCTTTCATTTAGTGTGCTCTTTGGCTTTGTGACTTCCTTCCTCTTCTGGTTTAGGACTTTAGCGAAATTCAGCACTTTAGAGATGACCTTCACTTCAGTATGCTCAGTATAGATTTTTTTAATTACCTGGGCTTTAAGTCATTATGTGAGAAAGTTCAGATTTCTTTTGCAGCAACTTCCTATTAAAACAATTGCCTGACGAATGCTGTTACTGTGAATGTGAATGATGTGCGTTTAGAACAGTTTCATTTTCAAAGGATGCTTTCATGGAAAACAAGGTTAAATTGTGTGTGAACAATGGAGATTCTGCAACCAGCTCTAATAGGTAGTTCCTTTCTTCCTTCCAATACCTTGTGTTGGAAATCAGATTAGAGCACAAGAAATGCAGAGAGAAAAAGAAAATACAGAGTTACATTGGTTTTAGACTCCAGAACCATGTTCTTAAAGCTCATGGGTGACATGATGAACACTTCATGTGAAGGCTGCATGCAGCTTATTTCTGCTTAACTTCTTCACATGTTACGTTTATTCCTTTTATTTATTTTGTTGCTTTGTTCTAGTGCCATAGTGACACCCTCTGGCAATGGCAGGAGGGTTTCACTGCCATTAGGGAGCTCTTCAGCTGGTAGCGATCCCCTGGAAAGGCATTGGTGTACCCTGTGCTTACTTCCAGCTAGTCTGGCTCAAGACTAAAAATCACACATGTGAAGTTAATGAATGTTGTACATGAACAAGATGGCTAATTGATATGAATCAGAGTACTGAGTAATAAATAGTGTTATGCAGCTTTTCCATTCGTGAGCAGCTTGAAAAGTCTCCCTTTATGTTTCAATTAATGTATTTACATCAACTTTAAAGCACTCTCTTCTCTTCTGGACTGCAGCCTCTGACCAAAGCCTTACAGATGCTCTATCTGCTGTGCAACTCACACCAGAGGAGAGCTGACTCATTGATCTGTTCTACCTGTGAAATAACAGGGTTTTAAAGATGGAGAAGCTACTGTGAGTCGTCTGCTTACTGTTATTTTGTATTTTGAATTGGTAATGTTTTTATTTGTGCTGGTTTACACTATGGGTCACAAGTGTGGCGGCTGAAGCTTAGAGGAAGGCATTGAGATGCCTAAGTCCTCTTAAAATCGGAGTGTTGGAGATAATGATTTTTGTTGGATCTAGATCTGTATTCATTTCAGTAAGCAACACTGTACATGGCTACAGGGCAAACTGCTAGTACCTACATGGTCAAGTTAGGGCAAGCACCTGCCTGGCTGTGACAGCACAAGGATCTGTGCCGGGTACCTCACCTGGGTTCTCAGCGTTCTGATAACCCAGATGCAGAGTTTTGTGCTGCTGAACTCCTTCCAGCTTGCAAGCAAAGTTGAAGGCTGTGTTGTTAGAGAAACCTCCATGCATAAATGGGGAATGGTGATTCTGAGATAGTAACCTTAACAAGGCCTCTGTTCCATTATGACTTTTATTGATCTGGTTGGAACAAACCCTCCTCAGTCCCATAGCAGAGACCGAGCTGATCTGGACTGCCACTGGGGACTTGAGTTAGGACACAGAGGCTTCTCAGCTTCACGATGAAATATGAAGGTCTGTCTCGGCTTCTGAAAGCAGCCATCGTTGTATCTGCCACCTGGGGTCACTGTGTTCAAGGTTATTAAAATGGAGAAGTATAAAGTAACAAAGAAAATCTAAGCGGTCAAAAACGTACTTCCTAACCCCTGGAGGCTAAAATTGAGATTGCCATAAGTACACGAATTGCTTGAAATTTTTATTGTGTGTGAAAAACTGAAGCCCTGTATTTCTGTTTACAGGCTATATTTCAGTGTGTAAACAGAAATATGCTTTAACAGGTCAGAGTTTTGTATAAAGCAAGAGATGCACCACATGAAAAACATTATCTCTTTTAACACTTGCTGCATTTTGTCTTAGCTCTTCTGCCTATTGGTTCACATAATGTATTACAACTGACTTCAGCGATCTTTGCAGCAGTGTAATTTTGTGGTTAGGAAATCTTCAGTGGTCTTGATGTTGATCTTGTTTTACACTGGAATTACAGCACATCTCTCAGTAGCTTTTCGTATTATTTACACATGTGAGATTATAGGCGAGTCTAATACATGTTTTGTATCTACACCCAACTTACAGAATTTCTTAAGTGTGCTATTATTTAAACCTTTGTTTCAGCTAACCCCACATGATATATTATGTACCGATAGTACTTCTGGAAAGCACTTCAGCTGAATTTTCAGGGTGGCTAGGCTTAAAGTTGTCAAAATACGCATTTATGTTAAAACTCCTCAAAATGCTATGTGGATGTGAATCTTTCTGTGAAGGTGCCACATCATGAAAGAGAAAAGGCTGGTAGTGTGCTGGGAAAAGAGCAGCTTCAGACGATACAAATGCTGTTTCAAACCTCATTTATTATCAGAGTGGCGACAGCAGTGTGTGTGCTGCTCAGAAGCCGGATATCCCCAGTACTCTTTGAGAGCTGTCCCTAACAGCAGCTGCAAAATCGCTGCCTGGTAGTCTGAAAGAGAAAGTCAAAGCTAAAGCACTAAGGCACAAAAACCGTTTTCCCGCTCTCTTCTATTCACAAATCCTTTCATACAGACTTGTAGGTACCACAGAGAATGTATTTCTACTGCTGTACCTGGCCACTGGGTGGCCTCCATTATTGCTGAAGAAGATACTGTACATCTGTGAAGTGCAGCTTTTATTTTTTCTCAGCTGAATATTGCTGAAACTTCTAGATTATGGGGCTGTATAAGACATTGCACAGAATCCAGGCTGCTCTTCAGTATGAAAAATTGGTAAATCAGTATTTTTACCCATTTTTGTCATTACTAATTAGAAACTGTATAATTTACTTAATGCTTTTGTTGACTTATCTGTGCATTTGATAAGTACTTCAGTTACAGTTACAGTTGAAGGAGAATAGGGTGGTAAAATCAGTATTGCATATAGTAATGTTTCTTCTCTAGGCCTTTGCAAACAAAAATTCTTTGCAAAAACATTCTTTGCAGTACTGAAGTGTTATATAGTGTCATGGTTTAACCCGAGCTGAGCATGATGTTCTATGGTATGGAATATCCCTTTAGCTGTCCTGGCTCTGCTCCCTCCCAGCTTCTTGTACACCTGCTCACTGGCGCAGCATGGGAAATTGGAAAGTCCTTGATTTAGAGTAAGCACTACTTAGCAACAACTGAAACATCAGTGTATTAGCAACATTATTCTCATATTAAATCCAAAACACAGCATTGTACAGCTACTAAGGAAAAAAAATCAACTCTATCCCTGCAGAAGCCAGGGCAATAGTCAGAATTGCTCTACTCCTATGCCTTTTCAAGGGAAATTTTCATCACTGGCACCACCCCTAAATAAAATTATTTAGCATCTTTTGTAATTACATGATCTTTAAAGCATCTCTAGGGACCACATTTTAATTCTATTACAGTCAGTATTCTTTGGAGTAATTAATTACTTGTATCATCACAAGGTCAGAATCATAAAATTATGTTTTCATCTCTTATAGTGAGATAGCTCCTCATACGGGGTATCATGCTGCAGATAATTAGTATTATACGAAGAATATAAATTAACATGTTGGTTTTGATGCGAATGTTGATGAGGTTGGAAAGGAATCATTAATATGCTCAATAGTGCAAAATAATACTTCCGATTTTAGCTTCCTTTGCTTTTCCTTTCAACTAGTTAGGCTAAAAATATGCACATGCGAAAATATTACACATGTGAAAATGTGTGGAATGTGAAGTAAGAGAGAGAATTGCAGCCCTTTGGGTGAGAAAACAGGATGTTCAGTGCCGAGACACCAGCCTCATCATCTTGTCATGAGAGCCAGGCAAAAGGGAGGGCTTAGTGGTACCCCTTGTTGCTGTAGGAACTGGAAGGATTGGTCCTTCTGACGCAGCAAAATACTATGGCTGCGCTAGTGTGCAGCAGAGTGGGGTTTGTTACTGGTTATGTTCAGTATCAACTGCTGACTCCATTTGGAGCTGCTAACTGCACTTTTTCCTTCTCTGTGGACTAGGTCATTTTAAGTATTGCCAAACTTGAGCAGTCCCTCAAAAGCATATTGTCTAGTCCTCAGTTAACTGTGGCTAATGGATAAGGTAGAAGTTTGAGGCAGAAGTAGAAGATCCTCATGGATGTAAATGAATACTTATTAATGCCATCTAGTTGTGTTAAATCTCAGGAGAAAGGAGAATCCAGCTGTAGGATCTGATTTGTAGCTTGATAGTCTATGCAGGGCACTAAGAGAAAGGATGAACAGCACTGAAAAGCAAATGCTGGAAAGCTTTGTGAAGTGTATTTATATTAATAATTGACTCCTAAAAGGTGCTCTTTGCCTATTGTACTTTTGGCTTTTTATTAACAGGGGTAAGTAACCATTATCCATGTTGAGCACTTTTTGGATATCCTGTGCTATTGTGGTTGCTGAATAAAATTAAGAAGTGAGTTTCTGATTCTGAAAGTGGATCTATGCAAATAAGCTGTTATAATCTGGAGGAGCTCAGTGGACGTCACTGGGAGGGACTACTTCAAGGAGGAGGATTAATATTAAATTTATGGTCAAAGTAAAGGAGCTGTGGACAAAAGTAAAGGAGCTGTGGACTGGGAGCAGAACAACAGGAAATACTGGTAGGAGAGAATTAAATTGTGCTCTCAAATAGCTGTTCTGTAAAACTAAATCAGAAAGTCACTCATTAGTTTCTACAAATTCTGAGAGCAGTCAAAACTTGGCTGCCTTTCATAGTTACTGGAAGACTCACATAATAAAAGGGGTGTATTTCTGATGTGATTGAATTAATGTTTTCCTCTTACTGGAGTCTGCTTTTTCCTTTCTTATTTTTGTTGATTTAATTAATGCAAGAGTGTAACACTGAATCAGCACAACATTGCACAGATTTCAAGTATATGACTTTAAAACCCGTATATTTTCCTGAAATTTTTTAAAGTTTATGGTTTTTCTTTTACTTTTTTTAGTGCTTTTAATTCTTTGCTCCCTGACTCAGCCTCTTGTAATAAATAGGGTGACCCAGGTTTCCAGTCACAGAGGCATGAAAAATCAGCATAATTAAAAGTCATATATAAAGCAAGTTTATAAGTTTGCTTTTCTAAAATGTAAAAGGTGTGAGAGAAGACTCACTCTAGTGGCCCTGTCTTGGCAGGGGGATTGGACTAGAAGATCTCCCGGGGTCACTTCCAACCCTAGTGATTCTGTAATTCTCTGTTTGCTTATGTATGTTGTGTGGCAATCCATCCACTGCACTTGGAGATTTGGTGATTGGTAGGATATTGCAGTTACATTTATTGAAAACTCAGGGTTTAACTTGCAGGATGCTTTTAGTCCCTGGCTTACAATATTGAAATAATTTCTGGTCAACTTGGGTTCTCTTCTGTCTCTATTCCCCTGGCATTTACAGTGATGCCACTCTGCCTTTCTTTCTTAACTCCATCAGTTTTACACTCTGGTAATTTCCCACTTTGCTTCTCCTCCTGGCCCTCATTGTGCTGCTCTCTTCCACTTTGCAATTTCTGATATATTTCTGGCATCTGTTCAATTTCAAGAAAAAAAAGTAAAATTCTAGCCCATGAGTCTTGAAATGCAACATAAATTCCCTTTTTATCAACATTTGTCAATTAAAGCCTGATATTACCAAGCTTGTTTATAAGTTGATTATTGCAAATTTATGTTGATAATACCTTACACCATTCGTTCCATATATATAATAACACTTTCATATGGCAGATGAGGAGAGATGTTTCAGTGAGACTATATGCATTTACAAGTACAGAAATAAAATGCATTGACTACACCCCGGTGTCACACTCACTGTGTGTACACTCACGCTTATACACATGTGCATATAGGTTGCTTTGAAAGATGAACTTGTGTATGAGTAGCTGATAAGATACAAAACTGAAGCCTGAAATTTGGGCTGATCTCTTGAGTTTGGTTCAAGGCCAGATTCTGGAAAATGATTTGAGTTCCGACTCAGGCAAAATTCCTTGAGTATGTTTTTCTGGCAATATTTTTGAGAACAGCTGATCTTTTCACATTTTTTCCATTTGGGTTAGAAATCTTAAGAGAGTAACCAAGATGCCACTGAAATGTTGCTCTTTGCTGCTCACTGAAAGGAAAATGCAACCCATATACTTGGTGCCATAATCTTGGCATTTTCCTCTGGTGTATCTAGATGATAGATAATGCTATTTAGGAGACTGAGTTGAAGTTAATTGCAAAGCATTGCTTATTAGGTTTGAAAGAGATATAATCACAGGGCATTCTAATTTCTTAAGACACTGATTAATATAACAGCTACAGAGAAAAAACTGGCAGTGAATATGTTTCTAGGGAGTTTGCAGGATTGCTGGTTTATGCATTTTCTTTTACAGCCTACACAGTTGGAGATAATTCAGAATCTTAATGTTTAAGAGTAAGCCAAGTATCTAAAATCTTGTGACCATATTTAGGGATGGATGAAATTTTTTGGTTAAAATAGCTAGCACTCCCCTGCACATGCCCATATTTCTGTCTGATCTTCAGACCGCTGAAAGGAAGACAGAGAGAGACCTCAGAGACTTCCTTTGCTTTTCGTTTAGTCCATCAGCTGGGTGTTAATGACCTCACACTGCTTATTCCTGTACCCAAATGCCTCTGGACCTGGTTGAATCACACAGTGTATTTACCAGTTACTGGGTTCATCCACAACTCTATTTTAGTTTAATCATCCCATTAGTGGAAGCTGGAGAAACGCTTTATGGCATGCAGCACTGGTTTGTTCTGCATCTCATCCAGCATGATGCCAGGCTATGCCAAGCAGGATTTCCTGGCAAGGGTGGAAGAATAGGGGCTTTATGGGAATGATACCTTTATTTTGGCCTTGAACCTTCTTTCTTGCTCTCCCAGTGGTACTGAACTTTTCCATTTACTCTCATCCCCTGTCCGTCTGGCATGTTGGTCTGGATAAAGGATGTTTGTCTGCATCTCTGGTGGGAATGAGCAAAATATGGAGAGGGCTAGTGCAGTTTAAAAATAACATTTATTAGCAGATAGATTAAAGGCTAAAGAAGGATGCTTGGTGGAACAGTGAGTAAAGCAGTCCCAAGCTACATCTGTAATAATAGAATTCTTGCAATAGTCTCAGACAATCTGTTCCCAGAATGTACCAGGACATGCAGCATTACCCATGGCTGTACCAAGGGACCAAACTCCACACATCTCCCAGTAGTCAGTAATTCAGCACAGCACATGCAGTTAGATGGATTCTCTGTCTCTAATTGAAATCTTGAGTATGCTCAAAAAAACTCCTAAAGCAGGCAAAATTAAGGAGAATTCAGCTATATAGGAGGTGGATTCTGAAAGATACCAGTGGCAAAAATGGAAGATTGTTTTTGAAGAACAAGATGTCTCATTCCTGACCCCGTTGCTTTTCCGTGTGAGCCAGGGGGAGAGCACTGATGCCAATCCAATAGGCATGCTCAGCAGATGTCCAAGTCTCTGTTTTATATCCAGTGATACTAAAGGTTGTTTATAAAGGCTAGACATTATTGTTTTGAGTGTTTGGCACTGCCTCTCATCTTTTAAAAAGTTGAGAGGAACAAATCTGATGAGGTTTCCAGCTATTTCATCTCAGTTACAAGAGTAGGCTGTCAGAAATCAGAGTATCTTCTCTGACAACAGCCCTGCACTTGTTTTACTCTTCATTTCCCTGCTAGGAAACATTGATTTGTTTGTCCTTGGGAATGCAGTCTAAATCTCTTGAATCATTAAGTTCTGCCATATGATACTTTAGAAAACCAAGTCATCAGACAACCTAAATGAGGATATTCTTATTTTCTCCAGTGTATTGGGCTAAAGTTGATGAAAAGCTGCTACATTACACTACTGTTCCCATGGCAGGATAGCATCTAATTTCCAGACTAAATGTTTATATGTGTTGATTTTTCGTGCTTTCATTGTCCATTAGTTAAAATAACTCTTTTTTGACTCTGATGTTGACCCTTACTCCTGCTTCTCATCTCTATGTATTTCTTAATTAAAATTAATCTGTTCTTATTTCATTGCCGTAAATGATTCAAACTCTTTTCTTATATTCTAAAAGATAGGCTCTGCAGTACACTTATCACCCCAGAATACTGTTTTTATATATCTTTGTGTATCAAACGCATCTTGTTTCTTTGTTTCTTTTGCACGTGGTTGATTAGAATTGTGCACAATATTGAAGGGAGATAATTTACAGAACAATGTAAAATTACAATTTACAGTGTCATTAACAATTCCTTGCTCACTCGGAAGTGACCGATTTGATACTCATATAGGGTGGTTTTGCCTTTTTTCCCGGCCTGGGGTAAAAAGGGGTAGCTTACAGTTATCCAGTGACTTAATTAATTCATACTAAAGTAGAAATCATTTCTGTAACTTCTACATGCATGGCCTTTCATGTTAGAGAACTGAATTGACTTCCAACTTTATTACTTCAGTCATCAAAAGCATCCATTTCTGTCCTGTGATACTCTGTGCAATACCTCTGAACTCAGCATCTCCACTTCTTAAGACTGTGCCTTGAAATATTCTTCATAAAATTACCTCTGGGCTTCTTTGACTTCCAATATCAACTGTTGTTAATCCCCCTTAAATTGTTGCCTTAAAAACATTATGGTTCTTTTTCCTAATCAATTTTGACATTTGAAACAGCAGTTTACCTTACAGCACTGAACATGCTTCCTTGAAGAATTGATTGATTTATTTTGTCTAGAATATCACTTATCAAATAAAGGTAGAAAGCAGATATTGCAGTGGGCCTCGTTTTCCAATTATCTCTACGACTTTCATTAGTCTTGCCTTCAAAATTTGTCTTTAAGCTTTGCATTACTGAGGTTGGACTAATGGTGAATCTATAGCTGCATAGGTTACCTTGGGATGACATCAGTCTGTAGCCATCAAAGATGATGAACAAAGTGCCTTTTAGTTCAGTCTTTTCTGAGTTGATTAATAAAAGGTCAGGCATTCCCACTGCAATCCTGATTTCACATCAGGAAAAATACACCTTCCTGATCCTTTTGGAATAAGAATTTCAGACTGTGGGATGTCTAACAGATTTAGGTTTGAAATGAATGAAAACTAACTACTAGGCTATCTCCCCCTCAAAACGCTGGTGAAGTAGACAGTATTTTTAGAAATCTCTATTTATAATTTAAAAAAAATCAAACTGAAAGAGGTTTATGCTTCTCCATTTTTTCTCCCAGCAGGTCACTGAGTCACTACTTCTCTTAAAATCTCATCCAAAACTTTCCTTGTTATTTTCTCATCATTTTGCCTGCTGTGAAATAATTACCTTATAAAATATTTCACCATATAAAATATACATTGTATTGCATTAAGAATCCATTGCAGGCTCTTCACAGTAGCTGAAAGCACTTGAGTTTTAAGGAAAAATTTTTGGCACTATTTCAAAATGAAAGTGACATTGAATGTAGATATTCTGAATATTGTCATTGTAATTGCTGGTCACTGGTTGTCCCTTTTACAAGCATCCTCATAGGGGTAAACAGTTTGCAAAAAAACGTGATCTGCCTGTTCTGGACAGAGTTTCTACTCAAAGGAAATAGCAGTCCTTTTGCTAAGTGTTTCAGAGCTGTGCTTGTTAACTGAGTCTATTTTGGCATTACATTTTCCTGAACACCATTGTCCTGAAATTACCAGTTCTGAAAACCCATCAATATGGATTTTTGGCTTACAATTTTGAAAATCTTGGCTGTAAGTTTTATATAGCAATTCTGTCTGTTGAGAAAACACTTAGATCTCTTCTGGATTTAGAAGACAAAGACTTTTTGTCTTTTGCTTGTCAGTTTATTATCTTCCTTCCATGTTCCAATTTTTGTATAGCTGAAAACCACTTTTCCTTTCTTTGCAAACTAAGAAATAAATCCTGCTTAAGAGTGCAGCTGTTCTGCCATTCCTTGAATTACTAAGAACATTAATAAAATTCAATGAGATATAAAATGCTCATCTTAATGAGACTTCAGAGGCTTTTAAAATATTTGGAGCAATAATATTTCATGGATTGTTTTGGAGTATTCTCTGTAGAGGTCAGCTGTGATATGATCACTGAAACCTGTGGATATACTGTAGCCTTAGGAAACATGTGTAAAAATAAACCACAAGTCTTTGATAGACCAAAACAGCCAGCAGGAAATAAGGGCAGAACTGTACACCACCAAACGCCAGTGGCATGAGAGAGGCCATTGAAACAAATAATATAAATGAGCCTGAGATCGATATAAGACCTGCAAGGTGATTAATGCCTGTGGTGACAAGTTAGAGGCATAGGAGGAGATTAAAGATTAAGTTAAAGGTAACAGTGTTAACATGCCTTTTCCTGCCCAGCACTTCTAATTGGTCTTCCTTCCTGCAAATCCAGTGGCCAGCACTGCATGTGTAGCACCACATTCCTCTCTGGGACTTGTCAGGCTGGCAGATAAATATTTTTTTAGAGCACTTTGTTCTGTCTTCGGTTTGGGTTTTTTTTTTCCCTTTTTCTTCTTCCATTTTCCTTTTTTTTTTTTTTTTTTCTTTTTCCTGTTTTGTCATCCCTTGAGTGCGCAGGAAAAAGTTCCGAAGCTGTCCCCATTGGCTTAGGCAGTGTCCTGTATTGGCACGGTAAGATGTGTTGGTCCAAACCAGCCTCTAGTTGCCAGTGCTGGTAGAGTTTGCAAAGGGGAGGCCACCAGGAGGCATGCAAATTTCTCTCACTTGCCTTTCCAAAACAGTTGTCCAAAGAACAAGAAAAACCTTGAGTATGAAACCAGACCCGTCTCCTGGGCCATTAGGGCTTAGTTGTAGTGTATCTACTGCCTTATTTGCGGAAGGTTTTAACACTTGACCTGAAAAATCAACAAAAGAATCACCGTCTCCCATCTTAATAAATTAAGTTCTATCTTCTCTAATCACTTCCTACAAACACACAAAGTCATCTGTTTCCTTTTGGCTTAGATCTTATATACTGTTTGGAGGAAGAAGGTCTACTTTTGTCAGCACTCCTGTTAAATTTATTTGCTTTTCTAGTTCAAGGAAAAAAGCCTATGACTCTGAAAGTCATCTAATGCTTTTATTTATTTTGCTCAGTTTGATTGATATCTCTTTGTTCTGAGCTCATACAAAACTGACCACAACTACAGTAAAAGTGCCTCTGTTAAAACACTTCCAGAATACCCACATATTCCTCTCCTGTGCTCATCTTGCATGGGAAGAAACTTGACCTTAGATGAAGGTGCACTGAATCAGAAGTGCTCCCCCAGAAATCTTTGTGGCTGATAAGTCCAGAGCGTGACAATTATTCAGACAACTTTGCTGCATGTAACTCTGCCTCTTAAGTTACAAGCGTGGTTTCTCAAGCTAAGATGGAAATAGAGGCAGCTAATTCACAGTTAAGGTCTTGACTTCCCTTTGTATCTTAGAAACATTTCATCCAGCTTGGTGGGCAAAGGGTCACTTGGAGAAGCAGAAGTGTCACCCTTATCATCAGTGCTGACATATGCAAATAGATCTGGTTTACAGAGGTTCATAATTGTTCATTGGTTCTTTCTAGCAAAATCAAGAACACATGCTGTGACAAATGCTGTTGATGATTATTCTTCGAAATAATTTGTGTAAAATCTGTAGATATACTTGTGTCTGTGAATGTATATGTACACATGTATTTATTTATTTAATGTTTCATAGGCCGTGAAGATTTATTGTCCTTGGTAGTAAATATTGACCTTGGATTTGTCTCAGTCAGTGTTTACCTCTTAGGCCAATAAATCTTGAGGTTCACCTTAACAGAAGTCAATATCTGCTTAGTGTTCAGCGCCATCATTAATATAAATGTTTTAGTGACCTTTGCATGTATTAGTCTATTTTTCAAAGTCAACTTAATGTTACAGATCCTATGGTGGTTTATTTTTCAGATCTGTTTATTCATTTAAGATTTTTTTTAATAACCTGATATTATTGTGGAGGTGTTGCAGAAAGTGTGCAGTCTGTTTTTTGAGGGGAATCTCAGGAATGTGAGTGCAAGTTGTGGTTTGAAATGGAGAGGGAGGTGACCCATAGTACTGGTGTATATTTGTGTGGTTCATCATGTATTTACCTACTACCAGCATATAAGCGTTGCTTTGATGCCTGGCTTTTTTCTGTTCTTTTTTCAAGCCATTTATTATATGAGCAAAGCTTTCCAAGCTCAAATGTTTGCTTTTCTATATCTGTCACTGAGTTTAGGATTAGCAGGGACCTTTCGACCACCTAGTCTGACCTTCTTATCTCCTGCCATCTTTATCTCCTCTATTTAAGAAAACTTTTTGCCTCCTTCCTCCTTTCCTCACCAAGATGAAATTTCTCTACAGCGTTCCTACTAAATTGCATTTGATTTAGTATAACGTCTCAGTCTAGATTCAAACTGAAGTGTCCCGAAGTCTGGAGTGTTGCTTTGTGAGTTTCTGAAGGCTCTCAACCCTAGCCATGCACAGACATTGCCCTTTCCTGCCTGTATACTTAAGACATCAGCATTGTGTCTAAATGTTATCTCAAGGCTGTGGGTGAGGTCCCTCTGGATGCCTTCTCCCTAAGAAGTGGATGCAAAATGGGGTTCAAACACCTATGACTTCTTCCACCTCCTCTGGCCACAGGAACATGTAAAGAAGGCATCTGATGTGGGTTGACAAGTTGTGAAGTTTTCTGTTTAAAATAAAGCAGTGTGAAGGATCCAGGGCAGTTACTTAATTCAAGCACTAAGCTTGAAATTTTCCTTGTTATTATTCCACTACAAAGAACGTACATAATACTCCTGATTAAAAGCCACTTCACCAGCACAGATAAGATAGATGTTCTTCATCCCAGAACATTCTCACTCCAAATCTCTCATCTGCCACCTCCTTTTTGTTTAAATTACTCCTTTTATTTCGAGTGCTGACTGCTCACATGGATAAAAGCTTGCAGGTTTAAACCCTTTGTGAACCTATAGAAAAGGTTCTGTGAACGTGGAAAGGTTCCTATTCTTCGTTATAAAGGTGCTGTCGGGTGAAGGGTTTAAGAACCTGTTATGGAGAATTCTGATCCCTGTCACATGAAACGGCATAAATGTCAGAGCAGGGATTTATATGAATATTCCTTGAAGAGAAGCAAAGGCGAGGAATTAGTTGTTCTCTTGTCCTTTTTATTCCCTTTAATTGGATTTATTTTAAGTGGGCTTTAGTATAGAAATTTCTTCTTCATTTCTCTGTTGTATTATGGAACCAATAAAGCCTGCTTGCCCTACATTAAAAATATATTCAAGCCAGTCGAGATACGTTTCTTAAACAGCAAAATATTCTGTTTTTTTAAACTATTTTTTAGACTTAACCTAAATCAGTTCGCAGTGTACATATAGTGTTGTAAGGTGCTGGTGTTGGAGCAGTTCACAGCAGTGTACTCAGCCAGGATTCAAGATTTGAAACAATTATACTTGCTGATACATCAAGCCTTTGAGAGAAAGAACTCTGAAGCATTCTTTTGGGTTTTGGTTGTTTTTTTTCAGAGGGATCTGTATGCTACAGGCCATATCATAGCTGGTTTATGCACAAGACCTGATAGAGCAAGTACAGCACTTGGCTGGTTTTCTGTGCATGCCTCAAAGTCAGACTGAAGAGCAGCTTACTGTTGTCAACATTTGATTCATAGAGTTGTGTAAATGGGCAAAAAATTCCTTTCTGTCATGCCAGAGGCCAAATTAAACAGAAATCTGTAAACTGGGTGGGTTATTTAGTTGGGAGGAAGCAACATGAGTCGTGTGATAATGTACTCCTGCAAGGTTTTTTTGCAGTTTGTTTTGAGGCTGAGTTTATCCTAGTTTATTTAATGCCATAAAAAGTAATTCTTCCTGCTTAAAAATGATACTGGTGTGAAAGCAAACATGGGGTTAGCAGAGCCAAGCAAAAGGTGTTTGAAGGTTTGGACTAAGAGCAAATGCAAATGTCTGTGTTAATACTGATCCACCAGCCTGCCCGACGAATTCTTTATGTTCCCTTTCAACCAGGCATTTAAAAAATGTACTGCAGATATGCAGGAAGGCATACACAACACTGCTTTTTCCCCTCTCCCATCACAGCAATGCTAATGAAAGCCCAACATAGCTGAGATTTCCAGATTTGCTATCACTGTGGAAAGATAAAAGTAGACCCATGAACATTACAGTGCAGAATTTAACAGGGGGCACTCTTGATTTTTTTTTTTTGCAGCAGAATACAGAAAAAAGAGATTAGGGCCATGTTTTGCTGGACAGGTTTTTAAACCGCAGCAAACTGCTGGGAATTAGTGCTGTGAGGTTGGAAGTAGCAGGTGTTGTTGCCAGTATTGCTGGGTGTCTTCAAGGTGGCTTTGACGTACATCTTACTGGTTAGTGAAGTCTGAGAAAGAAAAATTTTAAGAAAGATTGAACAAAGTAATGTAACTACATCTGAATTTATTTACATAGATATGAAGAAATCATGCCTTTAGGCCTGTGTTTGTGCATCTATAGATTTGAACGGCTCTTCATGCTTAAAAAGACTTCCTTTCCTTCAACCCCCTGCGAATAGAGATCAGTGAAGAAAAAGTGCATGTATCATCTGATCTAATTGATTTCTGTTTTCGTCTTCTTTGAGTTAGTGGAGCTGTAAAACAAATGAGGTTGCTTAATTGTGAAAGTTCGCTAAAAAGCGCCTGCAAAAGAAGTATTTATTGTCTTGGGAAATTTTATCTCTAGTTCGTTTTATTGTAAAAGATTCTATCTCAGAAATGCTGTGAATCAGAGATGAAGGGGAGTAATGATGAACTTAAGGAAAACATAAGGAAAATGTGTGGGTGTATGAGTTTGCACATGTCTGTAAGCTATAATAGATATGCAAATAGAAAAGCAAGTGCTTGTGGACATGTGGTTTTGTGTCAGCTTTGAATTGTATTCATCAGCTCTTTAACACTAGATTTACACACTTTTAAAAACCCATTCTGACTCATTCTAGAGAACCTTTATCAGCTGTTTTATAATGATTTCATTTAATGATCCAATTATAAACGAAATTGAATCCTATCCATTAACATAGGTTAAAGTGGTTTTTATTATACGCAGCTGTTTGATATCTCCAGGTGTGGGAGCATACAACAAGGATGGAAATTAATTAAGCAAGATGTGGGAGATGGTTGCAGCCGTATGTTATGTGCTTGTCAGCCAGAGGAGATGCATGTCAAACACTGTTTGATTAGTTGCAGCATGCGTTTCTCTGCCTCACAGCCAGCATGCCGCTGCGTGGCTTGGGAACTTCTCTGCAGGGCCTTGGCGTCAGTCTCTATTCACTTCCGATCTTTCCCAGTGGCAGTATGTATTGATACACACATTCTCAATAATACAGAATTACCCTAGGAGTTTCGTGATGTACAGAACTATTTTGCATCAACATGATTAAACAAACCCTCTAAATGTGTTTGCATTGAGCACCTTCTCGGTCTTTAGCATCATCTTATTCTTTAGCATTGGAGTCTTTAGCGTTCTTGCACTATCTTGGTCTTTCTTCTAATGACAAGGGTAACCAGGCGTAGAAGGGAAAAGATCTTAACCTAATACCTGATAATTCTTATCTATTTTTCTGCTGATATAGTTGCCAGGCACAGGTGCTGTCTTGTGGCACTTAAGCCTTTCTTCTAGGCACAGGAGCTGTAGTCATAAAAATAGCATGTAGGAGCAGTAAGTATATGGTTTGAAGGAGCAATCATAATTATCAAATGCACTTAATTTTCCCCTATTTATAGAAAACTGTTCAAAGTGATTCTTGCACAGAGGGGGGAAGAAAAAGTAAAATTGAAGGAAAATAATGAAAATAGATGAATATTGTGTTCATGTACAAGTTCAATGACCACAACAGTTTGCTTGTAGATATGCTCTGAATAGAAAAATTGGGTGAATTGTTAGAATAAAACTTTATCTGACAACAGCTTTCTAATCATAGGGTTGTTAAGAAAACAGGAATATATGTAATTTCATTTTCATGAAAGAATGTCCTCTAAATGTCAGAACAAAAAATATACTGCTGGAGTTATTTCACTGCACAATGTGAACTGTAAGGCAAGGTACTTAGTGTGGTTTAGTTCATATTTACTTATGTACATATGAAATGCAGTCTATTATATTTCATTATTTAAAGTCATAGAATCATAGAATAGTTAGGGTTGGAAAGAACCTTAATAATGTCCTATATCTCTATACAGGAATATCTCTGGGGATATATATCTTATGTCCATATGGTGAGGGACATCTCCTCCATCATATACCCTGAGAGACTGCATAATAGTGCATTTATAACTGCACCCCCCTTGGGATTTCTTTAAATCTCAGCATATATTATTATATTTTCAAAGAACTTCAACTGTAGCAATCATGAAAGTGGGACAGGGTGACCAGAGATCTGTATCAGTGCCAGGTACCAAGGACATCATTACTAAAGTAAATAGTAGGAGTGACTCTCTAGCTTCATTGGGATAGTCCAGAAGAGGGAGCTTGAAATTAAAGAGTGAAGAGATTTAAAAGTACCAGAAGGAATGAATTTTTCAAATATGGGAACTTTGTTATAGTCACCCTTTATTACTGGTGGAATTTGCTTCATATTAATAACAACAGAGTTTTGGGATCATAATTATTCTTGTGGTATTGTGTTTCTGTTCCCCCAGAAGCAATTTTCGTTTGGCTATGGAGTTACAATGCTTATTTTTCAGCATAGCATTTGCCTTTGCTTTTCCATAGTGGACTTTTCCATAATGTTTGAGAAAAAGAGAAGTAATTGTGTGGAAAATTTAAATAGTGTATAGTCAGCTGTGACTGGGCTATCGTTCTCTTCAGTCAACATAAAATACACCGACCTCATTTCAGTGATGCCAGGGATGAATTTGGGTCACTTTGTCTGAAGTACATAGTTTGTCATTGTCAAAGTGTTTTCCTGAGTCACTTCTACAATGGCAATTCATACCTGCAATGACTGACTTCATTACAGTGCCCTTCTGTGCTTCTAATGATAATGTATTTGGAGCTTTCTCGAAGTGAAAGCTTCAGTAGAGTATGCTTGCAGCGGTGCTGTATTCTTATAGTACATAACCTCCATTAATGTCTCTATATTGAATTAGCGTCCAGTACCTTCTGACTAAGGAAAATGTTCCTAATCACTATATTTACTAAACCAGAAATAAGGCTGTGCAGTCTAGTATGTGTGTTTCTCTGTGTGTGTGCATATATATATATTTGTACATCGTAACTAAGTAGGAAGTGTATTTTATTAACCCAGGTTTCTGGGTTTCTAGTTTCTGTTGTTGTTGCTGTTGTTTGCTTGGGGTTTTTCTTCTTGTTTGATTTCCTTCTGGCATTTAATTTTCCCCCCATTTTGAATCTTAGTTCCAGGCTAAAAATCTAGAGAATGCTCGCACACAGGAAACAAGCAAACAAATACAATGAAGTTCAACTAGAATATAATTTTCAACAATGCCTTATTTTGATTTTAACCTTTTCCTAAGAAACTTAATTTTGAAGTCATTTCATAGTGAAAAGTAGATCCTCTGAAGATATCACAGTAGGACATTTAGATGTTTTGAAACTTTTAAAACTTTTTTAAATGGAAATGACATCAGCCATTTTCCACAAGAATATTCGGTTTCAACAGACTGCTGTTTTCCCTCCAGAAAACATGTTACCCAATTTCTAATCAAGGCCTCCTGGATATGCACAGACTGTACTTACGAGCAGTGGTTATTAGTGATGTTAAGTTGGGACAGAGTCTTGTTGCAGTTATTCATGCAGAAGCCCACAGGTATTCCAACATCAGTGCACAGAGAGCATATTTTCCATGCATTATGCATGGGATTTCCTCCAACTGGCCTCCTGACTCACACTCCCCTGCCTCCCCCATGTCTGCGGCTGAGCACAGCACCAACCACCTCACCTCTCTCACTGGGACAAGCTTGGTCCCAAACCCTGGGCTCCCAGCAGGTGGAAAGGACTTCCAGACATCCCTGTTGCGACCTCCTTCTCAAAGCGAGTCTGGTTAGAGTTGGCTGCTCTAACCAAGAGACTTTCCCAGTTAAGTTTGGAAACAGTCCCCTTCCCTGAGCCCCTCTTCCAGGGCTTGACCACCTCATAGTGAGTTTTTTCTCTCTCTTTATATCAGCTGGTAATTTCCTCTGTTCCCATATATGTCTGTTGCCTTGTGTCCTTCTGCTGTGCATCTCTAAGAAAAGTCTGGCTCTGTCTTCCCTACACCCTCCCATTAAGCTCTTGTAGTCAGCAGGAAGATCTCCCCAATTGTCTTTTTGTAAGAAAATAAACAGTTCTCCCACCTTCTCTTCATCTGCTGTATGCTCCAGGCCCTGGACCATTTTGGTGGCCGCTGTGGACTTGCTTCACGTTGTTAGTGTCTTTTTTGTATGGGGGAGCCCCAAACTGGACATGATCCTCTAGGCTTTCTTACAGTGTCTAAACAGAGGGAAATAATTTCTTCAAACTGTTGGCTACACTCCTTTTGGTACGGCCCAGAGTGCTGTTGTCCTTGAACTGCAAACTATGAAAACCTATGAAATTGGTCTGCTGTGAAAGGCTTTGGAGAGCTACCCTGTGTTCAGCTGGGTCTGCTAGAAGGGATGCTGTGTGGCTGCAGCCTGGCATTAAACACAATGTGGTATGTGGCTTGACATGCGCGTTGCGTAAGGGTCTTCTTGATCTCCCAGCATCTATCACATGCCTTGCCACAGGGTTTCTTATGCAAACAAACTGGTGGGTCCTGAACTGGGACTAGCTGAAAGAAGCATGGTATTCCCTCAACCTTCTGAAAGGTTAGGTAGAGATGACAGTCCGTTGCATTTCCACGCTTGGACAAGCATGATACAACCAAGGTCTTGGCAGCATGACTTCAGTGACATGATGCTTCTATGGGGTGAACAGAATGAAAGGAGACCATGACAAAAGCAGTGGGGGATAGACTGTGGGATTAGACCTTGTCATTCTTGAGCCGAAAGGCTTAGCCCCTTTTCTTATCTCTTACTGCAGTAGGCGGTGGCAGATGGTTTTCCAAACGAAGATGCCTGCGGAAACTCTTTCATGGACATATAGATGCATAAAGTTTGTAAAATGAATTGATGCTCTGCTTTATAAAGTTGCATTCAGTTTGTTTGCACAATAATTAATAATATAAAAGGACTTCATAGAACAGTAAAAATGGAAATACTTAAAGAGAAATAGAAGATGACAATATTTTATTTCTTTGTGTTTCATGTCTGTTAGTTATGTGAACTTGTGACTTAATAAATGTTACAGAATTAGACATGGACTTTAATGTTAACCTGCCTTTTACAATGTCTTCTCACGTCTGATTTCAAACACTTTTATGGTCATTATAATAAAATTAATGCATGTTTTAGTTGTAACAATAACAAAACATTGCTCGTTATAATGAAGCAATTAAATATTCTCAATTGCTAATAGCTTTGTATATTGCTATAATTCATTTGTTGGTGACCTAACAGGAAAAGAAATTAACAGGAGTAGATCAGTAATGTTCTTGTCAAGTCTTCATTACTGTCTCTATTAGGTACATGTCTGTGACATCACATACTCGATTATAGCAATTTTAAGGTTGGGGCTGTTAATTTTAAATACCTCTATAAAGGAATCGCATTTTACCTGGGTGCATTGCTTTTACTCTCAGTAGTCAGTAAATAATAATAATAGTTTCTGGGTGGTTTCAGTATTGTACATCAGCAGGGACGTGCAGTGTTCCTAGGAACAGGCAGTATGGATTGCAGCCTTATACTTACACATGGCATTGACCATTGCATTTTGTTCAGTGGTCAGGTATTGAATTTATTCCTTCATTACACAGAAAGTTTAAATTTTGTGCTATTAATCCTTACAGGACAGGAGAAGCAATTGTTAGAATGATTGCTAAAAAGTTGTTATCTTTTCAGGAAATGAATCATAAGAAACTCTTAGACACAGACAAGAAGAGAACTCCCAACTTTAGAATTCTTAAAATAATACTCAGATAATAAGAGCTACAGCTAAAGAAAGGTGGAGTTACTATCAACTCTGTTGTCCAAACTTTAAAGGTAGGTAAGTAGGAAAGGTTTAAAATGCTGCAATCCTCCTGGTAGAGCAGCCTCAATCTGAGAAAATGTTGCGTGTCTTCTGTTGAATTATGCCAGAGCAGCTACATATCTCTTAAAGCTATCCTCAACAATACAGGCTTTGCTTTGTTTTGCTAGAGAGATAGCAGAGGGAGAAATAACTCTGTGTAGCACACACACTGAAGGCTTTCTGAGTCTGCCTGCACAATGACATTGTTCTGATTGAACTCTTGACAAATTATAACCTGCAGGTATAACGAGGATTTTCCATTTTTGCCTAACATGTATACATTTTGTCTCTTCCATTTTTCCTTTCCTGCAATGCATTCAGCAGAGCGAGGGCTGGAAAGAAATCTGATTGTGAAACTGATAAATTGTCTTACATAGTTTCCCTATTTTGGCCATTGCCATGGTCTGGTTCTGAAAGTGCTTGAAATCCTCCTTCTCTCACTTTGTTTTAACAAGCTCATTCTCAGTTGCCCATTGCCAGTGCTGTATTACCTACAGTGCACATTATTTTTTTTTTCTATCTTGTATTCAAGTCAACTGTAAGCAGGTGTAAAAGCAGATGAGGTGATTTATTTTTATCACTCCTTCTTGTGAGAAAGGGAACCCCTTGGCCCTGGCCTCTCCACTGGCTTCCTTGTAGTACAGGCATTTGCATCTTGGTAAAAGGGGTCTATAAAATGCTACTGAGTTAAATCAGCAAAGTGTTTCATCATGTTTATTTTGCAATCACTGTGATTGACTCTTTGCTGGTATATATGGCTGAAGTCTCATTTATTCCAGTGGAGTTTTCTTTCTTTGAATGAAAAGGGAATTGGCTCAACCCAGAGAGGTGGCCAGAATCATGGCGGATTCATCCCACACTCATGGAAGACACTTTACGTGTTAAAACTTGCTTCAAGCCTTTGATATCTTTGACCTTTTAAAAGAAGTCTCTTTCAAATTTTGATATTCTCTAAGACAGATGGTATTTTTTGATTGAACTGATAGAGATTTCATGTCTAAACACATTTCTTGGTTTCATTTTGTTGGACTAGTTAACTGCTCTCTGTATGTTCTATGCTGCTGAATCTTTTCTTATAATTTGGTTTTGAATGATACTATCAAAAGGTTACAAAGAATTAAATATGCAGAAATTCCCCTGGAAAACATTAGTAATGTCCTGCTAGTGGACAAATTCAGGTACCTACAGTCCCACATACAGCTACACTTCCAAGCCAGAAGTTGCCCCTGATACCTTCTAATCGGAATAAATGTGTGACTCCAAGTACCCTGAGTAACCAGGTGAGGTACAGAAGCTGTGAAAAAATTGCAAAGCCTCTAAAGCTTTGGCTCTGGAGTGGGTGAGAAAGAGCCCTCCGAGTACTGATGCTGTGCCTACCACATGCTAGGTGCAGTGCATCTGTCTTGGTTGCAGTCTCATGAAACAGCAGCTGAGAACTGGTGCACTGTTTTCTTCTTCTTCCATTACCTGAGGAGGTCATCTGGAAACAGGGCAAATGATGCATTTTCAACAAAATAAGGAAGTCCCTCTGAGCAGTTCTCATTTACAGCGCAATCGTAAAGCCCCTGGCAAAGCCCCAAACCATTCCAATACCAATTCAGTACACAGCATTGCTAGAATGGTCAGTGTCAGCAGTGAAATAGCTGGTGCAGGGACAGGAGACAGAGGCTGCTATGTTCTTGGTGCTGCAGCTCGGACAGAAGATGAAGTCATGGTAGTTCAACATTTGGTGAAGACTTAACTACTGATTTTCTGGCTTTCTGTTTATGCTGGAATAAAACCTTGGGGAAAAAAAAATGTTTGAAAAAAATTTTGGTTGTTAGGAATGTGTATGTGTGGGTTTGGCCCTGATTATTTAGCAAAACCTTCAAACCCAAGAAATACAACTGCCTGGTTTTGCAGAGCTGTAGAAGAACATAGCTACACTCTGCTTGGTGGTGAGATAATTGCAGCAGTGTATTTGTAAGGGCTTCTTTTTACTCTAATGATCAGAGAATGATTATGAATGTCTTATAAACAGGTGCATGGCACAGGAAAACAACAGGACATATTTTTTACTTTGGCCTTATTGTTTCTGCCTTTAGCAAGTGCCACTTCTTAGTTTATTCAGTATTTAAAGCTTGTTTTCTCTGCATAGTACAGGCCTAAGAGACATGGCTGAAACTGCATATGGAGTATCAGACATTTACTGGGGAGGTGGAAAATGCACCTGATTATTGTGGTTCTGGATTTTGGCTTGGGTCAGGAACAAATCTTCTAAATTTTCAAGTTATTTGGTATACTGATCTTTGTGGTATTCTTGTGCTTATTTCAGACACTGAGGATAAAGGCAGTAAGAAAAAATTCCAGATTTTATACTTAGTCTGAATGAAGTCAAAAGCCAGATTTCATATAGGGATATCAAGCATTTGGCACTTAGGAGATGATAATTTCTAGAAGGGTGGTTTTCTTTGGTGATATTCTGAGTGTCCCAGTTCCTGGCTGCCAGGCTTGTAGATTGAGAAATTGCCTGCTGATCCATATCATCTGAGATCTGAGTCCATTTAGTGAATCTCAAATTGAGCATCCGAAAGCAGAAACATTCTAACTCATAATCACTGCGAGAGATCTTGGCCTAACCATGTCAATTAAGAATGGTTAGGTCCCTAGTAGAAAAGAAACTTGACAGTGTGTTTCCAGTGACAGCCATGATATTATTGGTCACTCACATTATGGAATCACAGAATCAGTCAGGTCGGAAAAGACCTTTAAGATCATCAAGTCCAACCATTCCCCAGCACTGCCAAGGCCAGCACTAACCCGTGGCACTGAGGGCCTCATCTACATGGTGTCTGAACACTTCAAGAATGGTGACTCCAGCACTGCCTTAGGCAACCTGTTCCAATGCCTGAGCAACCTTTAGGGAAGGAATTGTTCCTCATCTCCATGTAAACCTTCCCTGGTGCATCTTGAGGCCATTTCCTCTTGTCTTGTCACTTGTTCTGTTTATCAAAGATATGCCCTTGTTTCACTTTGGAGATGTAAATTAACATCACTGTGACTTCAGGTACCTTATGTGTCTGTGTGTTCATATTTTAGACTAATGTTTGATGATATGTCCTTCAAAGGTCTCATTAAAGTCTTGGTCTAATAAGATTAAGACTGCTAAAGTACAGCATATATGGGGTGCTAGAATATTTACACTAATATTCTGCTACGCTGCTACACAGCAGAATATCAGTGTAAAAGTGCTGTTGCAGCTTATAGACTTCAGCTTCAATACACTGTCAGCTGGAAGTTGTAGTCTGTGAGTTTTAAAGAGGCTTTTTTGATAAAACTAAAAGGTTGTAGAAGTGAAATGTGAACATTTTGGAGAAGGGTGCAGTGCTATACATAATTTATTGGGCACTGTTTGTACAGTCAATTGTTGAGTTATAAATAAAATACAGCCTTAGAACAAAGGTGGAAGGGTAAAACTGTGGGTAGTTATTTCCTCTGTATTTCTATTAAAAAAAAAAAAGGCTTCCAAGTTTGTTCAGTGACATTTTGGTTTCGTTATTGATATTCACAGTGTTGTGCCTATTTTTGGATGTATCGCATTGAAGACTTTCTTCTCTGCCATGCAGAGTGCCTTTGCCTCCAAGAAAATCTTCTGCAGGCTGCAGAACTGTTCTTGAAGTTCAGTGAGCTGCCAAGGAACAGCTGAGGGGAAACCACAGGGAGGCAAATGAGCCTCTGCATGTGGAATTTCCAGGTCCAAGAGCTACTGAAGAACAAACAGCTTGACTTGTCTCATCAACATAAGGTCCTTTGGTGTCTTGTTCCAGTTCATCACCTACCATCATTGTAGCTTCCCCCATCCCACCTGAAGCTCAGCTCCCATTTCTTTTAGGTAGGGGGCACTGAGGGTTGGGACAGAGAGCAGCTCCACAGCCTGCACTGGACAGATGCTTCCTGCCAACAGAGAAATCCCTTGAACTGAGGAAATGTTGAACCCATTTAAGAACCTTAAAAATGAATTTAGTGTATTTAAGAATACAGTCTGTATACTCTTCAGAATAATTATAGGTCTTTGCATTGGTGCTAACAATGGGGTGAGAAAGAGGTTTCTTCTTAGAAAGATAGAAGCTCTGAGCAGGCTTTGTGTCCATGGTGGATATATTTCCTGAATGTGAGTAGGAATAGCACAGGCAGGCCTGATGAAACAACACAAATTAAATATATCATTTTATTGTAGGTCACAGGCTAAGCATCCCTTGCAGGTACTGTGCAGGAGTGGGAAGTGCTTGGTTTGAAATCTTCCCATTCTCCTACGAGTGGTGCTGATGCAGAGCTGCAATACTGAGCAGAATCTTTCTGGCTGCTGAAGACGAAAGACATGACCAATTTGAACTTCAGAGTGAAACATTTCCTTGGCCTGAGCCTGAATAAATTCTGGAACAGTTGAACAGGAAATAAGCTAATAATGGGATTTTACAATATGCATTTCCCATATAAGGCATTGAAATGTAGCTGGGTTTGTTTGCTGATCTTCTGGCTATTTTGATGTAAATTGGGCTTCATTGTGATTATGAGTACTTTGCTTCATTCCTGGCTGAAGTGTTTCACCTCATTGCTGTCCTTGGTGGTCCCTGGATGGACCATTCCTACACCAGGCCAGGGAAGAGACTAGTTAACAGTTCCTCCTTGCAGCCTTTTGTTTGTGTTGGGGAGCTATTTCCTTTAGCCCTTGCGGGTGATGCATAGGAAGGGGAAGAGAGGTGGGGAGTGCCCGTCTTGGTGCTGTTCATGCTTCTGAAAATAAGTTCCCCCAAATGTGATGTGGGGAAAGGAAGCCTGGGCTCCACGGAGCCTGCTGTCTCCCTCAATAAACAAAGGACTGGATTTGGGCAGTGTGCCCAAAGTGTTGGTGCAGGGTGTGTTCCCATCCTTACTGCTCTGCCTGGCCTTTTAAGGATATGTGACAGTATGCTGGAGACCACAGTAAGGTGTGTAATTCAGCGGTGATTAATGAGCACCATGCTCTTCTGCAGCTTTAGTGTTTCTGTAGCACTGGTCAAATTCCCTTCTCACAAGTAACTCACTAAGATTTTCAGAGTTTGGCCTCTTCTGCACTGTGAGTACAATCTCTTGCCAGCTTTTATGCTGTATTAATTTAGAGCCATCTACCTTTCCAAATGTGCTTGTATTGTGGAACAGGTTTTGCTTGTAAATGCGAGGCCAGATGTTCAGAAGAGGAGAGCTCCCGTTTAGGCATCTAGCAATTACTGCTGTGACACATACCGATTGCAGCTGCAAACCTGAAATCTGTCTCCTTGGACAGTAAAATACTGGGGCTGGCTAGTTTGTTTAGTGCTATCAGAAGTGGCCTATATGCATGTAATTCAGGAGTTCTTTCAAAATAGAATGCAGTGAATCACGGTCTCGCTTAGTTTTAAACCACAGCTTGTGCCTAACTAGTTATTTTGATTTATTGCCAATCAGGGACTCATTTTCCAGTTACAACTAACATTTTCCTTTTCTGTTTCTGCAAAATCTGGTAATGGATGCTAAATGAAACAATGAAGGTCCGCTGGCTAGATAAGAAGTACGTCTGATTTATTAATAAATGTTTCTTTTTTTTCCCAGTGACATATTTGATGCCATGTTTCCCGTCACACACATCGCAGGAGAAACAGTCATACAACAGGGTAATTCTTCCTCTCATTTTTTTCCTCATATGTTTGCTAAGGTTGTACAATTCACATCTCTCCATTTGACGTTTCACCGCCTTTGCTTAACGGGAAGAATAACCATATTCTGAAAGCATCCAAGTATGCAGCTATATCATCAGTTCATGGATGCAGGCCTTTTGCTACATGTGCAGAGGTCTACAAAACCACACTGGTAGGTCTCTGCTGCAATTAAATGTAGATAAATAGCACTTAAAATTAAAATGTTCATTCCTTAACTGAAGATAGTCAGGAAGTAAACCACAGCTCAGAATGCATAAGGGTGGCACAGGCTAGCTGACAGTAATTAGAGTTGGAAAATATTTTAGGGTTGTTGGGAATATTCAACACCTCATTTTGTTGTATCATAGTTATCGCACTTGGCAACTTACCTGCATGCCTGCAGCATGTTGTGGAGGACTTCATTACCCTCAGGCTATATTAAATCCTCTTGTGTGTTTGCACTGAATGAAGTGTTGAGTCAATCGAGAGAGGTAAATTAATGCAATTGAAAGATACTAATAGGAGGAAATCTTAGTGATGTTTTTATATATGAAGGTAAATGACAAGGATATTTCTCTCTATAAATAATCTGGTATACAAACCTGTGCAAATATGTACGGGATTAAATATGGAGATGGGAAATTATTGAATAGCAGGCCTTCAGGAAACAATCACCTTCTGTATTCTGCTTCCAGGTGATGAAGGAGACAATTTCTATGTGATTGACCAAGGCGAAGTGGATGTAAGTTAACTCTTACAGTATAGTATTTATTTTGAAGGTTCAGAATAAAATTGTGTGCTTTGGAACACAGCTTGATCTAGCCATGTGCTGTAGTTCTGTCTCCTTTCTTCTTGTAATAGATTTTACAGAATTGATTTCATTATTTTGCTTTTGTTAAGTCATTTGTGCATAATTTTATAATTGGCGTGTTTTATATCCTACCTTATTTGTCCATTCCAAGAAGGAAAATATGATGTCAAACCCAAGCAAATGACATCTTCAGAACCCTAACTACACCTGGAGGTGTGCAGTCTTTGGCAGAGCAGGCCACCATGCTGGAATGCACCTGAGGGTTCAGATCAACCATAAGGAAAATATTTTCTTTAATCAGCTAACTTAGCTCACATGTTGTTTGTTTTTTTCCCAAATTGAGATACAGCCTCAGGCAGTGAGTTTCATCTTATAAACCTCCATTTGCTTTTAAAATTAGGTCCAAATATATGAACAATGCAGCATATTAATAATGCAGGGATTATTGTAAGTGTAAAGTGATCTGTTAGACCACAAAATGTTTGCAGGAGTATGCAGTGGTTTAATCAGCAAGTCTTTGAAAAGAAGCTTCTTTTCAGAACCAGCCTTCCAGAAAATCTATTCACGTCTCATCATTTTTATCCCATGTGAAACTCAGCCTTTTGCACTTTTGCTGCAAGCTTCTAATTTGACTGAATTTTCTATGCAATCTTCACCTATCCACAGTTGTTGGATAGGGCAGGCTTGCTCATTAGCAACATTGCTCTTCAGGTGCCCAGATGAGTTTTGTTTGGCAAATTTAAAAAAGAAAGTGATTTATTTTAAATCCGGGCAGGAGGCATACAGTTATTTTAGTGAAAGTTTTTTTTTTTTAGCAGTCTGTGTCAGGAGACCATCTAATTGGTATTGTTGGGAATTGAGGAACCTCACATGCTACCTCTGCCTCTGGAAGTTGCTCCTCAGGAAATCCGTCTGACTCACTGTTCCTATCAGGCATACCTCTCAATAGCAAACATTGCCACATCCACAGGGCCAGAAAATAAAAGAGCAATATTTATAGAACAGTGCTAAAATTTAGTTTTGAAATAATTGGTTAGGGCCTGATACTGAGCTTAATGAGTTCACTGACTTTGAATCAGACCCACAAGCATATGTTGAAGTTACAAATTAATTCTCTTTAAAATTAGTTTGTACTCCCTCAAAACCTTTAGGAAAGCTTTCTTCAGCATTTGGTTTAGGGATAGTGGGGGACTGGATGACATCAGAAAGCAGTCTGCAAAACATTTGTAATTAATTGCAAAAAATATAATCTTCCTTATGCACATATTGCTCTCGCAAAGCAGTGACAAAATGCAGCAAATAAATGTCCGTGGCCTCTTCAGCTTTGTTCTGCTTGTAAAACCATTGCCCAAGGAGGTCTGTGCATTTTCTGTAACTGGTGGTTGCCACTATTGGCCAAGGTGGTCATGGCTTGTCAAATGTTGAGAAGGACTTTTTAGTTACTGTGCTTTCTGTCAGTAAGATGGTATCATAGTTCTCTTCCCAGGTATACCATGGCACCTACTAAGAAACACCTTTACTGCATCATGTTAGTTGTATTTCAGAGGTTCTCCATGGTTTTATGGAAAGTTGAAATCTCTTCATAAGTAATCTTGACAATAAATGGCCCAAGAAGAGACAGATAATTTTTTATTGATGGTTTTTTGAGTTCATGAAAATCATTTGCAGAATACTCTTCTATTTCCCAGAACAATTCAAGGATCTGTGTGGCTTCTGAGATAGGATCTGGCATAAAATTTGAAGAACTGCCACAGTGACTAAATGGCCTCAGAGTCACTGCATTGCAATTCCATGTTGTCTCTGAAGCTGTGTAGATGGTTGTGAAAATGTTATCCCAGACCAAGTAAAGCACCAGTCCTCCTTTAAGCACATGAACAATTCTGATGATTTCAGTGGGACTCACTTTGGTTTTGGGTTTTTTGTATTCCAAGTAGTTTGCAGTCCTCCAGTCATTTATATATGATATACGATACACAGTTTTTCTGCCTTGTCTTTAAGACTTGCAACAGCAGATTTCCTAAGGAGTGAATGAAATAACAGTGTTTCTTTGAGTAAATTTCGTAAGCATTCTCAATCCATGATCCCCAAATTGCTAAAATCAATTTACAGCTTATAGTTGTTAGGGCAGATCAAAATGGACAGATGTACAATAACATCATCCTGACACTTCAGGCACACGTATGGAGAGTTTTCTGAAATGACCTGTGTGACAAATACATCCTAACAAGGCTTAAGCGATGTCATTTGGACTGAGTTTATTCCAGGGCCAAGCAAAACTCCTGACCCTCTTAAGTTTTGCAAAACTCTCATGTGACCAGCTCTCATGCTGTCCCACTTCAGCATCTCACTTTCTTCATCCTGCTGCACTCTTCTGGCCATCTCCTCAGCTAGGTGCTCTCTTCTTCCTAAGGTTTTCTCACATCTTCAACCAAAACACATGCTGAATTCCTTTGCAAGATTTTGTGGGAGACAGAAGAAATGTCTGCTCATCCAGGACCAAATTGCAGCTACACCCAGGTAGCTACAGAAGATACTTACATTAACTGCTTTTGCTGGGAAGCTACAGTGAGGAGAGCCTATTTTTCCCCCACAGAGTATATTCTGCACCAGGGCAGTTTATGCAGGATAACTTGCTCCTGTGTAAGCAGCAGCTGTCGGACCCCATGGGTGTGCGCCACTACACTGTATCTAGTGCTCCCAAGAAAAGAGTTCTTCCATTTTCTGGGCAGCAGTGCTAAAATCCTTATTGTCTGAAGAAAATTCAGACCGCTAGTAAGTGAGCTGCAGTTCATTTAAGCCTTGCCAGATACTTTTTTGGCATGCTTCCACCCTTCCTCATGAAAAAAAGCGATTTGGAGAGTAGACAATTGACCCTGGGACTTAAAGCCTCAAGCCGTTTTCTGCCTACTTCAGCTGGTGTTGGCATATGCATGGAGACTGTTAACCCCTGGCCAGGTTATCTGCCTTCATCATTTACCTGATTTCCACAGAAGTTGGACTGGTAGATTCAAGGAGCAATGTACTTTGAACACATCATGACTGATAAGCACCTGGGTTGTCCATGCAACATGCAATGATGCACGTGAAGGATGTTGCCACCATAAAATTCCCAACCGCTGGAATAAAGTCGTGGCAAAACTGAAAAAAATAAAACATAATCAGTCAAGCAAGCAACCAAAACCAAACAGAAACCACCAATGAAGCCAGAATAATAAAATAAGTGTTTGGTGTTTTGAGTTTAAAAAAATGCAACATTTAGAAGTCATTTACTGTTAGAGTTTTGGCATAGGCACCCCAAAGAGTAAGTAAGAGCATTCTAATATTTTCCCTTAAAAATAACCTAAGTCAAATTAGAGTACAATAAAATATTTTTAAAGATATTACATTATCCTCAACACTTTCTTAGGGTAGAAATAAATGTTACTAGCATAGAATAAAGTATCTGTAAATTTTCTTGGTGTATGTGGACAGCCAAGAAGACTGTGGGCAAAGGGAGAAGGGCGCAAATTTTCATATGCAAATGAAAGATTCAGAAATCCGTAAGAGGTAGGTCTTGGAGAACGTGGCTTTTTCCTCTCTTGCTGTATACTACAGACCAGGTGTACTTTGGCATTAGATGGAAAAGGACATTATAGTGTTCTCAGTCACAGTCCCTTCCTCATTAGCACTTCAGGTTTGGTGAGAATTGTTAACTCATGACCTGTCCCTGCAAATGGGTGAAGTTTATACTAGGTAGATGATGGCATGAGGCTTGAAGTCTTAGAGGTCAATTGTCTACTGGAAGCTTTTCTGCTCAGACAAATGTGAATGTATGCCAAAAAGTAGCTGGCAGGGCATAAATTATAGTTTCCAGTAAAGATGTTGAAAGTACCTGCTAAAGTACGTCTTGCAAAAATCTCTAATCCATATTTCTAAATATAAAAATTACTTCCTGTTTATTATTTTAATCTTACAACCTCACATTTTTTACTTTAAAAAGCACCATCTACCATCCTTTAAAAACAGATGTAGGGTTTTTTTAGACTCGACAACTTTGCATTCCATTTAATGTCACAGCAACTTTCTCTAGTCATTCTCAGGTTTTCTTCTTGTAAAACAACAGCAGCCAAACTATAGTATGGTAAAAATCAATATGAAAACTTTTCAGTATTTTCTCTTAACTAGGTTCTGTATTTACTGTATAAATCTGTATGTGGAGCTATACTTGAATATTATGGGCAATAGATAAGATATCTTTTGATTGTAGGTCAGATCTTCTTGAAGCCCTTAGTTGTAAATACAAACTATCTAATTTGTGTATACAAAGATGAAAATTAAATGGTGGTTTATGTGAGAATACTGTTGGATTTTAGAAGTGGGTATACGGTATGGTTAGATTTCATAGATTGCTTTTGGTTTAAATTCTCCCAGCATTAATGATCTTTCTAATTTCAGAAGGATGCTTTTCAAAATTTGAAACAGAAGCTTTTAAAGTTTGGAGATTTTCAGCTTGAATTTTTAAGGATTCTCAAGGCAGTTTCCAAGTTCATGTATTTATATTTAAGAAAAGCAAATTCATCCTACAAATAAAGCACTGGCTTTATTTGAGAAAACTACCCACATATAAATACCCTTCATGTCTCAGGCTTGCTTATATTTCCAAGAATAAATAAACCTCATCGTCATTTTTGGATGACAAATATTAAGGCTTGACAAGACACAAAGCACAAATTATTACAAACAGATCTGAGGGAAGGAATTTAAGATATGAAAGTTGCAATGCCTGGAACAAATTAGATTGTCCACATAGATCACAAAATGGCAGAAAAAAAACCCCAACCAAACAAGCCCAAAAGCTTAAAGTTAACTTGAAATCAACTATACAAAATTAAATGTAAATTCACTCCAATCAAGCTCAGAAATAGGTGTTCATATCATAGCTTCAAAGTGGATACATTACTGTTCCTGGTAAGGTTACTTTCTGCTTCTCTAGACAGCACAAAGATGAGTGAGGCCAAGAGGCATTCTTGCTGCATTGAGCATTGTGTTATTGATTCATTGCATTTTCTTTCCCGGTTAATGCCTATGTATATCACAGCCCATGAAGAAGGGAATGCTGATGTTCACAGGAGACTTTTCCCATTTGCCTCCCCCCAGAATAATGAAATGAACCAAGTTGTGTGATTTTCAAGCCCACTAAAGTCGCAGGGGTCATACTGCATGCTAGAAAACTATAGAAATCTGAAGTACTTTTGATCTGTGGATAGAAGGTGGTCTTGATGGCTTGGTCATATTTGGGCATCTACAGTTCTACATTCTTCTTTAGCTCCTACGGAGCAGTGATCGGCAGGTTAAGTAACAATTAGGAATAGTTCACTTATGTCCTCACCACTTTGTGAGAGCTCAAACGCCTAAAACTGCCTGAGCCAAAACCTCAGCCCAGCATTTTCTCGGATGAAGAAGGAGATCATCTGAGCTGCTGCCATATAACATTGGCTTTCATAAGCTGTTCTGAGCCTAAAATAGCTTTACTTCCCACACCATACAAACAGAGCTACTTTCCTTTCTACTTCTTTTTTTAAAACCTATTTTAAAGCGATTCATAGTGGAGCTGAACCCTGTTAAAGGGCAAAATGGCTTTTTAATGTGTCATCAATGCACTTCATAATGAAAACAAAAGTTGACTTAGGCCTTTTCACAGAATGAAGTGCAATGGTTTTGCCCCTAGAAAACAGCACTTGCTCTCAAGATGTTTTCACTTTTGGAGATTGATATTGGAAATGGCATTTTTATTGGGGGAGTGAATGCTGGGCCCAGAGACTGTCAGATCAGTGATTTGGTTTCACCTCTGAGTCCCTTAAACCTCACACCCTTAGGGTGGAGGAATGGCTGTTTGCGTAAACTGTTTACAGGAGAGATGTCAAACATGTTTTGGAGAGTCTAGTCAAGTACGACAGCAAAATTAAAGAAGTCTTAGAACCGTTTAGTAGAAGCCTCTCTCTGTAATGACCATGCAACAGTAAATGTCCATCCTTCACTTGCTCTACTTTGAGTTTTACCAATGTAATGACCCTCTCTGGGCTGCAGCCTTACCGTGAATACAACTTTGAAAGAAATGTCACTATATTGCTTAAAAAATACATGTTGGAATAAGTTTATTTCCCACTTATAATTCAGACCCTTCTGCAGTAAGAAAACGTGTGCTTTTCAAGAAAGGCGCATATAGAAACATATATTTTTGGTGTGCTGAAAAAGAGTCAAGGATGCAATGTCAGTTGACATTCAGGATGTGGTCTAAAACTTACCTGAATTACTATATTTTGCACATCACCCCCTGAAGACAGGAATTACTGTACTGTAGCAAACCATAGTCCCGCCAGTGAAATCCTTACAGAAAGAGGCTATCCCAACTTTCAAATAGGCATCTGGACAATTTTTCAATGGATTAACTGAGTTTCAAATATTTCGTACATTGTCACTATGTTACAAGCCTTTCAGAATCCAGATTTTATTCATCCATTTCTCCTGCTTGTCTCACAGAAATAGATCTCAGGAGCCACAGTATTACCTGCTTTTTTCACCAGAAAAGTGCTTGGGTTTGCCTGGCTTTTTAAAAAGTTCTTTTTTTGCTTTCACTTTTTCATCATGAGGAGAATCGAAAGTAGATTCAGTGTTCTGTGGGATTTTCTTTCTGTGGTGAGTGTGAAAGTTTGAAAGGAAGTGCTGTTATACTCTTGTGTGGTATTCTCCAATGTGACACTCTTTCTGTTGTGGTGAAGAAATGAAGCTATAGCTTTTGTGGCTTTAGTTCTTTCTTGGCAGCTGCTACCACCTGCCTCTTTGGGATTTTTTTTACCCTTAATTTTAGCCCTTTGATCCCAGATGCTTCAGGAACACCAAAAGCCACAACACTGCCTGGAGTTCAGCAGTGATGCTGATACTGCTTCTTTTCAGCTGATACCCAAGAGGTCTCTTGATCAGCTGAACTGCTCTGTGGCCTCATCCGTCTCCTACTGAGGCAGCATTTCATTGACCTCAGTAGAAGCTGGATCAGATCTTAATTGAAAATTGCTAAGATAAATAGGGATTAATTCCAGCTGTAGTTTGTAATACACCTTTTCATCATAAAATGAAGATAGAAGTAAAATTGATACTGACAGTTTGTTGAATTTTGACCCTAATTCATTTCGTTTGGTCACTGTCTTTTCTCACGCCCATCTTGAGCACAGCTCTAATTCGTGTACGTTTTAAGACGTGCTAGTCTGTTACTCAGTAATTGGTAATAGGTTTCTGCTTAGGATTAGAATACCTGTCTATTTTCTTCATAGTATTTTCTTCACAAAGCTTCCAAACAAATGAAAATCATTCTGGTTGATTTCTGATGTTATCAGTCTGTAACAGATTGGGATATATTCTGCACTGGGTAAATGCACACAGCTTTTCCTACCCTCTAAACTGACAGACACATTAACAGAACGAAGAGGGTTTATTGTGTAGGTTTATAACAGCAAGCCTACAAGCAAACTGCAGAATACACAATCCATACCAGTCTTTGAATACACTATTATGGCTCATGAGCTGTACTGTCCATGAGTACTGAGGAAAATGCAACCCAGTGGAAGGCACCAGGATGAGTCTCCCTTTCTCCAGTGAAGGTAGTGCTGAAGTGTAGGAATTCTTCTCAAATTAGACATCATACTGGAAAAACAGTGATAGTGGTATCCATACAGAGCGTGTTTTGAAGAGGATATGCTATCTATATAGGCTGTGGGTCAGATATTGCTTCATAAGTTTTCTAGAATTGATGTTAAAGACAGAGGATAATTTTATATATAGCTTCTCAAGTCCAAAGCACTTCATAGTTTTCACTAAGGTAGAAATTGATTTCAATCATTGTGTTTAAATTATATTCGGAGGCTTAGGGAAGACAAAAATGTTCCTCAAAAGATATTTCCCTGATTTAACTGTTTTACGTTTCATGGCCATGGTGCTTTTCAGCAAACCTTGTTACATATATCAACAAATCTTCTTCCTTTCAAGTTTGACAGTGTTAATAAAAAGCCAAAGTTATGACAGTTCTGCATGCTGACTCTGAGCCTTGAACACAAAAGGGAAAACATGATGCCAGTTAACCATGGGAGCTGAAAACTGAGAGGGTGAATGCAGTCATTGTACTGAAGCAAGACAACTTGAAATTCTGTCCACAAAGCAGGTTGTTGCCGTCTTTGTGGACTAACTGTGGAAACTGTTACACTCCTGTTTTCCTTCAGTGTCTCCAACATTGACAATTAGAAAGGAAATTACTAATTGCTTTTTAGGTAACTGGCAGTAGGAGGAAAACTGCAAGTCCCCAAACTTGTTTTGTGCCATGGTAGGTTTATGTCAATGGAGAGTGGGTCACGAGCATCGGAGAAGGAGGCAGCTTTGGGGAACTGGCATTGATCTATGGAACACCCCGGGCTGCCACCGTCAAGGCCAAGACAGATCTCAAGCTCTGGGGTATCGACAGAGACAGCTACAGACGCATTTTAATGGTAAGTTTCTGGAGAACGGCTTGTTTATGGAGTTTATATTTTTTACTTTCTTTTGTAGTGTCAGCACTTCTGTTCTGTGTTCAGAGTACATTGATGATAGAAGGTTGTGTAGTATGTGTTCCTATGCAAAAGAGAGGGGACATGGCAATAACATTGGGTAACTAAATTAAGTGAACTGAAGGAAAAGGGGACAAGATTCAGCAGAAAGATGCTGAGTCAGAAATGCAGTTGAATAACATTATATGTAACTGCTATACATGAATGAAAACCTCAGGAGGCCTCCGTTACCCACTGAAGCTGTGCAAATCTTCTTATCATGAACCTCAAAATGTTTTTCAGCCCTACCCCTTGCTTTTGAAGTCTTTGTCTGAACTTGTGTTATACTCTTCAAGGCAAACAATACAAGGTAGATACATCTCCTCTATAAAAAAGTCTTGGTTGGATTGTGCCCTCCATCTTCATTAGCCAGTACACACCACACGTATCGCGGGATGGTAGCTGCTAATGATTCATTGCTGTGCTCTTTTCAAACTCTCTCATCTCTGCAGATCTTCTGGGCCCCTGGGGTGTACGCTGGGTTATGGATTTGTTGTTGGTTCCTGAGTTGTTAGTTTATAATGGAAACTTTGTCAGATAATTAACTTTAGAAACACCGTAACCTTTTTAATGAGCTTGTTTCCAATGTCCATGTGCATATCTTCCTTCTCCATAAAGTAGTTTCATTTTGATAATTAACAGGCATAACTGTGTAAAGCTTCTTTCTCAATAGGACTTGTCTCCAAAAGCTGCATTGTTTCATTCTGATCTGAAGGAAATTACACTGCTCTGAGAAAGATAAACGAGTGTGCATTTTTAAATCATCTGTATTTCTAGTGGATATCATGGATAACATAACAAACAGCAGAAGAACTGAGTAGATTTTACACTTAAATGATTAGTTCTTAAGCAATAGAGTGTAAGAGTGATCTTTATTTATGCCATGTGATAACTGCTGGATGTCTGTATGTAGCTTATTTGTCCCATGTCCTGCACAGAGGCAGTGGAGGGATGTCTGGAATAACTAGTCTGATGAATGAATCTGCATGCTGCAAGGAAGAAACACAAGGTATAAAAGAAAAGGAATGTAGGAGCAATAAATGTTGGGGCAAGACACATACTCCTTGTTTTTTTAAGCATAGCTTTTTACAGCTGCCTGTAACCTTGCTACTAAAGAGCTGAAGGCCAGATTCACAGTCATCATAGCCTAGAGGTAATTTCAGTTTTAAGAGTTGTTGAAAATAGTGGCACCTAACATCATGCAACACTGGGAGCTTTCAGGTTTGGTCATGTGTCCATTACCATCTGATAGCAGCCTTCAGAAGATGAGTATTTGATGCAGAGACAATATATTACTAAAAGGGCTTAAAGTCCCAAGTGGAAAAGACTGTGTTTTTATTGCTAGCTTTACCTATCCATGCAACTTGAATATTATGCATATACTTCTATCTCATTCTAGTGCAGTGCTAAGTGCTTTTCAAATTAATTTACATATTCTCTGAACCAGTGACTCCTGTGTATTTCCTAGAAAGCTCAGTTCCTGCTGTTGATGAGACCTTTAACTTTACACAGAGGTGTTTTCTCTCCCTCTTGTGTTTTTTTTCAGTCAAGGTCATTAAAAATTTGTGGTCTGTTGCATTACATTAGATGCCCAGACAGTGTAATTGTAGCATTCTTCATACTTAGGAAATTTTTCAGGTAGCATAGTGAATTAATTGCTTCAGGTATAGAAAATGTCTAATTCTAAGTGCTGTCCACAGTAAATGCAATTTACCCATCCAGACTACATGAATTCTGTCATCTTTCATATATTTGTAGGTGCAGCGTGGATAATTTCTTCGCTGTAGGTGAAATGAGACACCCATCTTTGTGCATTCTTGTGAGGGCAGGTTACAGTGTCTCTCTGCACATTTCCTCAAGCCTAAGAATTAATTACATCGTGTTTCAGTGGCTTCATTTCATACTTGAAGCTAACTCCACCATTACATGGCTGGCTTTGCTGTACTCAGTTTCAAGATGTAGTAGTAGCTGCCTTTTGAGTCACACAAACATGGTTTCCTAACATTTAGCCACTAAGCTTTTGCTTCTAAAAATCTGCTAGATACTCTGGATGTAGAAAGGCTTCTGCCTTTAAATAAGAGATACTAATGTTTAAGATACCTTTTGAGATACATTGTTTAAGATGGCTTTGAAATTCAAGAGTGAGTGGGTTTTTCTTTTACATTTTCTGTTTGCAAATACTTTTGTCCAAGTGATCAGCGACCTTTTTGTGCCAAAGATATTGCTTGGTGTTTTTTTTCTTCTGTAGTTAGATAAAGCCCCTCCATAACCCAAGATATTTTTTTCTTTCATCTGCATTCCTTCCTAGCCATGACCAGCCCCGTGTTTTTCTCAGTCTAGTGTTGAAATTTTATTCACATTGTAAATATTTATTTGCAAATCATGCCTTCAGACCCACACTTGCCAAAAAGATTTTATCCTGTCATGAGCCACTTGACTCTCTACCTCATTTCTCCTTGCTGGCTCTGTTTTGAGTCTTTATTTTGCATTTAGTAATTTCTAGTTTCATTTCTGCATAGTGCCATTTTCCCCACATACGTGTCTCATTGCTCCTGACTGGTTTATGGTATGAATAAAATGCAACTCAGGAGGTTGGGAGTTTGTCTTTTTTTTATGGATGGACAATGCCTGATGCAAAAAGTTACTGCTGGCTTTTAGTTACACTTGTCATCCATTTATTATTTGGTTTGTCCCAAAGGAAGTTTGTTAAAACAGATATATTTCTTTATATTTCATTGTCTCAGCTTAGCTACCCTGATGGCTTGAAGGTCACATTCAAGTTTGTTTTAGCAGCTGTGATGATTGTAAATGCTGGAATACTTTCTTTTGTCAGGATTTGCAGTGAAATTGCTTGGCTTTCACTGGAGTCCTTGACAAATTATTATACCATGAAATTCATTGTACTAGATGGATTACAAAAACCCACTTGAACACGTTCCCTTCCCAAGCACATTCACAAATAATCTGTCCATCTGTGTGTTCCATTTATTTCATACAATTATCTGTTCTGAGCTGCATACTTTTCACTCTGTTGCAGATTTTTGTATGTGTATGTTCTCTGTGCACACACACACACACTTATGTATATATTCTGTATTTATTTACTTACATTCCTCTGGGAGAGAGGCAAAGGAATTTTTGCCATAGGATTCTCATGTAATTCAGTTGGTGAAATGTTGCTGCTCTCGTCTTTGCAGTTGGGATTCAAGAGCATCACGGAGTGGGGAACATCCCAGGGTAGTACAATATTTGTATTCTTAATATAGCAAATACCACAAATACCAGAGCAGTAAATGTCTGTATCCCAACATCAGACGATCCCCTTGACAATTCAGTTCCCAGACTGAGGAAATTTGAAGTATTAATTTCTTTTAATTTCTTCTTTAAGAAAGCTTGATTCAGAATGATTTAACTATCCTCTTGTTCCCATGGTCCAGGGTACCTGGCTCTGAGAGCAGAGTTGTGTGGGATACAATGCTTTTTGCCTATTTGATAAACTTCTTTGCAGAAATGAGTTATAATATTGGGATGTAAGTCATGACAAATCAGGTTAGTTGCTAATATCATGCCTCATTTTTTTTATACTATTATATATTAAGAAGGACTTCATGTTGCCATAGAATGTAGGTTGTGTGGTGGCCAAAGCATAAAGCCAATCCAAAACCTGCAATCCATCCAACTTCTGTGCAATACAGCACCAGGGTCTTGTCGGCTCTTTTGTTTTCATGACCAGTATGCATGGTGACTCTTTCATGCTCGTATAAGAATATACACCCAAAACGTCATTCAGTGTCAGGTTTCTGCAGGGATTAAATGGGCTAGAGCACTCCATGAGGCCATTCCAGCTCCTCCTGCCAGGAGAGCTTTTTTATTTGAAACCTACGATGTACTTTGCCTTTCGGTAGCCATTCAGCTTCTTAGAGAAGGTGGGGGTTTCTAGGAAGCACCTGATCAATTCTACCTGTAAAATTGAAGCAAGAAAGCAGACATAAAGAGTGCTGGAGGCGCAAAGCAAAGAGGCAGGCAGAAGGGGATAAAGACAGAGACTGGACTGGAGGAATAGGAAGAAAACCTGGAAGAAATCAGGGAAAGAAATGCAACGGTCCCATTCAGCAAGACCTGTTATAATCTGTGGGGCATTCATTTTTCCTAGCCTATGTATTGCTTAAGCTAAGCCTAGGGCTTGCTGCATTTTTAAGTGTCCCTAAAACTGGGTTTGAGCTCTTTTCTGGGTGTATTTGGCAAATGCAAGTAATCTCATTTCTCCTTGGGAATGTTTCAGGGAGGAGCACTGCAGCTTAGAATATTAACGAGTCTTCCTAGTTAGCGGAAACCACTGTCTTTAAGAAGATGAGCTTGTGCATGACAGCTCAGAACCAGGGAGAAAGCGAACAAAGGAACGGGGGGAGAGGGAGAAGCAGCGACTATTGAAATAAGATATTAATAGGTTAGAAAAAGGAGAATTAATAAAGACTTTTTAAAACATGCCATCAAGAGCCCTGCCAGTGCAGAATTATTCATGTACATTTACTATTGTTTTTATCTGGCGCAAGCAGTGAGAGTTCTACTGCTTCCCTTGGGAAACTTTTCTGCAAGAGAATAATTCCTACGTAGGGAAAATTTCTTTCATATTGAACTTAAATTAGATTTTCTTAATTTTCTCCTATTACTTTGAGTTGTGTCAAGTTATGCTGTACCAAATTGCATTCTCCTTCTGTCATCTATCTGTAGATGATTATCACTGTCTACTTAAAAGCCTTGCAACAATGCATGCCAGCTATGAGGATGCCATACCTACAATCCTGCTGTTGAGCTAACATCTACAGGCTGAATTTGTTTTGCTCCTTCCTTATCAGCCCCTGCCAAGTGTTTTAGCATTTTTCAGGCTTTGTTTGGTTTAGGAACACTTTCTGAAGAAGAGATACCAAAATAGAGTGTAGCATGTCAGGCACCATCACATCTGAGCCATGGAGATGAAGCCTCTAAACTTCATTCCTAGATGATGTCTGAGTGTACGATCAAAATAGCCTTGGCTATATTCTTGTTGCAGCCTAATGCTGCACACCAGCTCTCATCTACTAACTTTAACTCTCCTTCAGCTTTACAACTCTCCGGTCTTCTTCCTTTAATCAAACATCTGTGCTTTGGATTATCTTTTCTTTGCATTTTGTAGCTGTATTTTCCAAATGGAAGCCCTTTCTATTATTTTGTACTCCCATTTTTAATGTCTCCAAATCCTTTCTTGTATTTTCCTGTTCTGGCAAGCTTTCATACTATCTCCTATTCTGCAGATATTGTTACTGTCTGATTTGTTGTTGCTTCTAGAAGATCTGTGAAAATATTGCATGAAAACAGACTTAGTACATGTCCCAGGACACGTTGGTTGACAGTTCTGCAGAAGTGACTTGAAAGGTAGGAGTAGAGATTATGATGGTTTTCCTACCTGTGGCCTCACAAGTTGGGTAAAGCAACTAGACCAAATAAAGAAAGTATAAAAAAGAAATCAGGAGTCAGAGGTGACATTATGCCTATGGGAAGAGATGAAAGGGGAATATTAGGCTGACCAAGGAAGGTGGGAATTAGTCATGTTCTCCCTGTATTTCATGGGGAAGAAAAAATGATTAATACCAAGGAAATAAGCACATGTTTTGGTTGTTTGTAAGAGTTCGGCTGTGCTGTTTTTAGCTTACATTAGTGTTCTCTCAGAATCTCTTCCTCTCACTCTGCTTGTGAAAGCTTGAGCAGGAAAACACACTGATGTGAAAACAATGCTCATGAGAGTGAGCCAAGCTGCTTCTTTCTTCAAGAGAAATTGTGATATGGTTGTGCCTATTGGGATCCAGCCTTGTTTGCTCTAAAAATGCAGAGAAAGCTTCTGTGCTTGCCTGGGCACCCTTAGGTGAAGCTCTACTGTCAAGTGACCCATGACACCCTGGAGGCTCTTGTCTCCCTCCTTCAGAAGAGGTGGAGGGTTGGATGGAGCCATCCTGCAGGTTGAATCATGAGCTATCAGTTGGGTCACCTTGGGTTTCAGTCCATATGCTGTGAAATGGGTCTCCTAAACTTCAACCATTAGTTCTTTCCTAGGCTCTTGTTCTCCCCTACCTTTGTGGTATCATTCTGAGACATGACAGTGTAGCTATGCATTAAGTGGAGTCTCACTGAGGTTCTACTATTACAATACAGAAGAAATGATAATAGCACATGTAGTTAATTCTTTCCACTTCAATTTTGCTTTTGCACTTGTCTTCATGGTGGATTCTGTACCACTGCCTTAGCTTGTTTTAGCCAAGATGTAACACACCCATTTTCCTGTAGGAGTGATGGGCTCTTACTCTCTGGGCCAGATGGGATGCCTTCAATTCCTACCTTCCTGGGTCTTGTCTGCATCTCTAAATACTCAGAGTTGTGGTCAGGTGTCACTTACAGCTACTGATTACTGCTTCTTAAAATTCATCTGTATCCGCTAGTCATCTAAAAAGCATTTTCCACATCTGTCCTTGGGTGCCCCAGCCCATCAAACTAAACCACCAGTCTGGTTTTCCACAGCTGTCAATTTTGCTGGTCTCGTTTCCACTCAATTGCAGGGAGGAAAGCAACAACTGCACAGCGTCCGGTTTTCCATGCTCTGTCTTGCAGCAAGCTGTCAGGATCTGGCATGGTTTGCACAGCCTCCTCCGTTTGAAGTTCTTGGGTGTTTTTTTCCTTTCTGGCACTTCAAATGCTTTCAGGGGCTCATGAGGTTGAGAACCAGGTTTGTCAGACAGAGAGGTCAGAGAAGGGTTACCGATGCTATCACTGAGGGGAGAACTGTCATCGCCAGAGTCAGAAATTATGAATGGGGTGCGGAGGAGGAGAGCTCAGTAGTGAGTGCTGCTGCTGATGATGATGCAGCGATACTTGGAAAGAGTGGCAGCTCTTGAAGGTGCTGTTGCTGTTTCAGAGCAGGGGTGGCCCCAGGAGAGGGATGCAAATGGGAGCTGTCCCGGAGGAGAGCATCCAGCAGCTTCTGCAGGTGCTGCAGTCAGAAGCTGGAGCCAAAGCCTGTTGATATTGTTGGAAAGATTCACTTTGCTTTGGTGGTCCTTGGATCGAGCTGCACCTGCACAGTGTGTGTAGGAAGAGGGATGATGTCTAATTCTTAGTTATAGCATTGCACTTGAATACACCAGCCTTCCCATTTTCATACTTAGGTATTTCTTCTTTTCCTTCCTCTATCCCCACTTCCTTCATTTGCTTTCCAGCACTTATGAGTGCTCACGTGAAGAAGGAATAGTGAAGTATCTCTTTCTATGGCAGACATTTGCTTCTGGCAAGCATTGTCTTCTCTGCCCAGCCTAAGAGCAAATGCAATCTTTATTTCCCCTTTCTTCAGAAGATAAATGTATCATCTTTGTGTTGTGCTCCTCCCTTGTAGATCTGACTAGTAAGCACCAGGCAGCCTTCAGCATCCACAGGGACTCTACCCAGGCAGAAACTATGCGGACTGTCATGTAATAGTGTATAACAAACTGCGTGATACCAAGGAAAACTCTGGAGTTCCTCTTTGGTACCTGGAAAGGTTTTGTTTTCAAGTCATTTGTGTCAGAAGGAGCTACGGATGAATTATTTTTATGTTGGTAAAACTGCATAGTATTTATTCATACCTGAATAGCCTTCAAAAATGCATGCTGGAATGGCTACTTATGGTTTTTGTCTGTGGTGCTCAAACACTATGTAAGCAGAAGGCATCTCAGTAATTTATCACACAATACAATCTTAATAGAGTGGGAATGACTGTACTGGTAGCTGCATATATACTGATGGATTGTCTGCTCCAAAATGCTTTAATCTTATTAAAATAATACTATGAATAGGTTGCTCAACAGTTACAATGCATGTAACACTATTCAGAATATAAACCAAGCTTGCAGATAAAGGTTCTTAGCATTAAAGAGGTTTTAACCTAAAAGAATGGGACCCATGAGGGGGGCATTTTAAGTTTTATCCTACTTTATCATTGTAAATTCCCTTCTAGCAGGGCCTCACTGGCAACAGGATACGTATTGAATTAGCTGAACAGTTAATTGATGAAGCTCTGGCTTTAAAATGAGCGCCTGTAAATAATGGATACAGTTAATCCATAGTGTCCAGTAACACCAGTGAAGTCAGTGAAATTACACCAGCATTGAATTTGATTCCTTCTGTCTTTGCTTATCAGCAATTCAACTTGCCCAGACATTTTATAGGGAAACATTTGCCTTGGGCTGTTTATACTGGCTACGCTTTAGATTTGGAAAGGGAGGGAAAAAAAGAGCAGCTGTAGGAAGAAATCACAAAAATACTTTGTGTAATGTCCTACCTCCTTTTTCTCTCTCCTTTAATAACAGGGCAGCACACTGAGAAAGCGGAAGATGTATGAAGAATTCCTGAGCAAGGTCTCCATTTTGGGTCAGTTGCCCTTTGGACTTGCCTGTTAGTTCCTGTGTTATACATGTTGGCCGAATAAATTTTTGTCTTTGATAGCACAATGAAAGCAGTGGTGGTCAAACAGAAGGTCTCATGGTTGCATTGTTTCAGAAGGAATAGAAGTTTTTAGAACTTGTTTTTCTTTTCTCTAATATACACTGAACATGTCCTGGAATAACGGTTGGACTTGATGATCTTAAAGGTCTTTTCCAGCCTAGCTGTTCCTGTGATTCTGTGTGTTTGGAGGACAGACCTTGCCTTAAATATGGGAGCAGGCATGCACTGTAACCTTTTGGTAGCTGCTATTGCAGTAAAGATCATATGGATGGAGGAGAAAGCAGTGCAGAGATATGAATTTGTCATAAAGTCTAGTTACGTCCTCCCAGGTCACAGGTAAGAAGCTTTTTTCCTGCAAGAATACTGTATTTATGTGCACTGAACAAAGTAACATTACAAATCAAAACGGACTGCTTTTTTTTTCCTTCTTCATATTTTACAGCCCCTGTCTGACATTCTTAAAACATCTGTTTAGCTTCTTGGGCTTGGATTTTGTTTCCCTTTGATTAATGTGATAGCCACAAAATTTGGACATGTTCTTGATGGCCTTCAGTAGGAAAAACAACAAACCCATAATGCCTGACCAATCAATCACCATTAGGAGAACAAAAGCTTCTCATAAGGAGGACAGTGTTAGACAGGACAATGAAATGTTGATTCTAGAGGAGAAACATCGTGTTTCTGCCGGGCTATTTTGAAAAAAACAGTTCAGGATTCATTTGCTATCTGAAGTATTTATATTTCTACTTAAGCAGTTTCCTTTTCTTGTTTATAGTATGCATTTACCATTCAAGATGAGGTACCTGAAATACAAGAGTGTCTTAGTGGAAATATACTTGAACTTATGAGAAGTGCAATCCATGAAATTTTCATTTATGTTTGTATGCTTAAAATAAGTATGTTGCTCACATATTAATGAAATTTTCATCACTTAAATGCCTTCTTTTATGCTCAGTTTAAATCTTCCTAAATTAAGAGCACAAATTATACCAAATTACAATGAGTATTTAAAGAAAAAAGGATCTCTGCACCTGCACTAATGAGGAGCAATTACAACAATGAGACATCTCAAAACAATTTCAGAGTAGAAAGGTTATTCAGAGATGTGCTTCCTTAAACATGTGGTTTGCAATGTAATTATATCCTAGTTTCTAGTATGGCTTTTGAATCTTGTTAAAAAAAGAGGAAGGATTTCAAGATTTGAACCTTTTTTAAGGATGGAAAAGCAGTGGACAAAATAACACATCATTTCAGGAACATGGAGAATTTAGGTGAAATGTGTAAGGATCTATTACACATGTCTAAAATGTAGATGACACCTGGGAAATAGAAAGCTATTTTAGAAATCTCAACACAGCACTAAGGAGTCCACTTCAGTTCATGCCTTAATGTGGACAGAACTCAGTGATTTCTTGGTGGAAAAGCCTCTGCCTGCTTCTTATATATACATTTTCAAGGCCTGTCTAATGTCTGTGACTACCTGTATAATTGTAAGAGTCATATTTTTTTAATAATCTAAGGATTTTTTAGATAATCAGTAGCTGCTGTTAGTATATCAAACAAGGTATGAGAAAACTAATGGTTTAAAATCTTTCTTATGAAGTTTAATTAAATGTAAAGCCAAGAATTGATATGTACAACTTGGAAGTTGCAAAAAGTTGAATAGAGTCTACTTCATTTGATGCTTGATTTTACTTCTCCAGCTAAAACGTTGGTAGTTTTATCATGTACAATATTCTGTATAATGCTCTGTTGCTCATTAACTGATGTATTCGTAGTGGTACAATTCCCTTATGCAAAAGAGGGACACTTTGTGACTAGATCTAGAATTAGCTCTGAATTTTTCATAAAGCCAACTGAAGAAGTTTCAAGAGACTTTTTCTTTTCATTGTTAATAACATAGTTCTTTTTTTTTCTTTTTTTTTTTTTTTATGAAAAAGCCTACTCTAGTCTGCATGAAAGAGTTTTATGCTTATTTTTAGTTGAACAGAGCACTTTTTGAATGTTGCGTTGACAATATAGGTTTGTCTTTGACATTAACGCTTCTGCACCAAAGATCACAAATGCACCAGGAAAGTGCATTAGTAATTATAGGTGGGGAAAATGCTAGGAATAATAATTTCCCTAACAGCAAAGAAAAGTGGCATAAGACCATGAGAACATATGTTTGTTAAGCAGCTCAAAACTTACCTTTGGTGCGCTGCATATTTTGATCTGATTCTGCTACCAGACTCAGTGTGTGCTTCTAAGCTCAACCAAAAAGGCATTTTAACTTAGAAACAACAACTCTTTCACCCTCAGACGATACTTCTAAGCAATTTTTTTGACAAACTGGGAAACAAGATTCTGAGAGAACAGCCCAGAATCTAATCCTGGTGTCAGAAGCCATGTCTTAATTTACATTAGTTCAATAATTCATAATAAGTAAGAAACAGCAGGGCTCTAGTACACGAATTTCAGCCCCGCTTTTTGAGGCAGTGAAGGTTATATCATTGTATCATCTGTTTCTTTTAATAACTTTTAAACCTGTCACTTCTTTCAGTCAAATCTGATGAAAGTACAGAAGTTCAAGTGTAATTCATTGCCTTGAATTCTCATGCAAATGAGTAGAGGAGAGAGACAGATTGGCCCCCCTCCTCCCCCTGAAGGCAGGGCAGGTAAAATCCATCCCCTAGCAGACCCCAGAGGAGGAAGGCAGTGGGAGAGTGAGCAGCCCTGGAGGAGCTGTCTTTTGTTGTCTTTTGCAGGCTGCCTTTTGCTGTGTAGGTATCATAGGGATCTGTGGCAGCTGCAGGTGCGTGATAAGGACCCCATGCATGGGAAGCAGGCTGTGTTAGCTCCATTACTCATAAAACAGACCAGTATTTTTTTCTTATTGAAGTTTACTTTGAAGTTTTATAACATCTCTCTCTAAGTGGAGGAATGAAAAGAAAAAGTTTGTGAACCATCCTACTGGCAAGTTAAACAGGGGTGACACTTTAATCATACATATGAGCCTTGGTCTTACTGCCACCCTTGCTACTGGGATCTTGCCCGTAGCTTCAGTGGTGCATGGTCTCACCCATGGGGAAGAGTTATCTTTTAGATTCACACTTTCACATCACTTATCTAGCAGGCCATCAGTAACAGGATGAGTGTAGCTCTGAGAAAGAGACAGCAGGACTTGTTCTGACATCTAGTGTGGGATGTGGCAGGAGAATCTCAGCACTTCTCTATCATTGGTATCTCCAAAACAGCTCCTAGGCTACTCCAATCCACTGCAATATCAGGGCAGTGCAGATCTGATTGCAAGCATAGGGAACTGGAGCCAACTTTTCATGTCCAACTTTCAAGATTTTTATCTGGGTGATTACTAAAGTCTAAGACACAATGAATAAATACATTCATATTTCCCAACTGGAGGTTCGTGCAAAGTGCCTGGATGAAAGAAATGTTTCTTTACAGAACAGGGCATAGCTGAACTGTCAGTTTAGATACAAATCTTCAGCCAAAGTTAGAGTCTTCTTACAATAAAGCTTTATGATCTTCAATATTTTAGAGTCCCTGGACAAATGGGAGCGGCTGACAGTGGCTGATGCTCTGGAACCTGTCCAGTTTGAAGATGGAGAAAAAATCGTTGTGCAGGGAGAGCCCGGTGATGACTTCTTCATTATTACAGAGGTAAGACTGGCATCCTGATAAGCTCTGTCATTTCCTCATAAAGATCAAGACTGTATTAAAAGATATTTGGGTTTGGTTTAATCATTTCCTTCAGCATAAATCTGGACTAACTCCATGCAAGCAGGAGAATGACTTAAAATTCAAATTAATTCAGACACCAGTTCCGTGGAAATTTCTTAGCTGGGGTGATCCCTAATTTCCAGTAAATTGAAGTTGCAAAGGAATTTTAAGGTGTGTCTGGTGTCTTTGCTGTTTGAAAGTTTGGTTTGTGCATGAGATTTTTCTCATTCCAAATTGCCAATACTTCAGCCAGGCTGGCCAGCCACACAGTGCACTGATCATTGTTCCCAAAGGGACTTGCAGGAGAAATCACAAATGAACGTCTGTAAACTGGAGCAGGAGACCTGATCTGAAATGGATAATTTGTTCTTTGTTTTGCCTTAAACTTAGTCCAAATGGATGAGCCATTTTCTTGTTTACTCTCACTCAGGCAGACAGATCTGTCAGGCAGCTGAAAATGCTGACATCTTTTTGGGAGATTATCTGACATTTCACTTCCACCATCTCACTTCTGCAAACAGATGCTGACGGGGTTTTTCCTCCCTCTCCATAAATATTTGGATCCTTGGTATCTCATGCAAATACCTAGGTGTTGTGATATAACAAGTTATAAAAAGATATTAGAGAGACTCAGCCTAAGAATAGCAAGACAGCATTAGGGTATGACTGTATATGTATTGAAGTAGCAGCTTTTCAGTTCCAGCTGTGAGTGTTCATACACAAATATATAGCCTGGGAATGACCAACATATGGCTGTGTGGTGACAGTTCAAGTGCACATACCAGGCCAGATGTTACGTGACCAGCAACGAGGTGGTGGCACAGGAGTTAATCTGAATCCCTGACTGTGAGAGAAGGCAGGTCAGATTGGTTTAAGAAGTTAATAGGGTGTGTTGCCTTGGAATCCAGTTGTATGCATGTAGAATACATCTCTGGCTCTATCAGGCAACTGTGTTTTAATGTGATTTAGGAGGAAAAAGACTCTGCCCCACTCAGGTGATAAAGGGCTTGTACAGTGCCAGTTCCAGATGGTTTAGAGGCCAGCAGGTTTTTCTTTGCTTGTTCCTTAACTGTGCTTTTTGGATGGGTGCCTCTATCCAAGACAGCCAAAACTGAGTTTATATCTGACACTTAAAATTCCATCCTTCTTTCCTTGAGTGTTGGAAATACGTATTTGATTTATGAACAAATAGTTTCTCGTGATGCTCACAAAATCGTCAGTGCGAATAATTGCACCTGTATACCATACAGTTAAGGAACTTTAAATATGTGATAAGCAGTGTCCCTTCAAAACAATAGTGTCAGAATACAAGAGGCTAGATATTAGATAGGAATTTGTTTCATTAGCAAGATATTCAGTTATAAGAAAAATTTAGGACATAAACTCTTTTTTTTCCCCAGAAGTAATGGATTTTTATTTCTACTAGTGTTACTGAGTGTACTGTTATTCTTTGCAGCAGCATGAGACTAGGAAAACCTGGTTTTCTTAGCCATCAAATCCCATGTGGAAAATTGGCAGTTTGCTTAAGAATAACCAAGGGCCTTTTTTTTCCCCCCCTTGATGGAACAGCTGGTAAGACTTGAATGAGTACAAAAGTATTAACACTGCACACTGCATAATCATAAAGTACCTGCTCACCTCATCCTTCCACTATAAATCTAACATAGTTTCTTACTTTGGAAATCGCCTGTATTTTTCTACATTAAAGAATGAACACCCAATATCAACTATTCCTTGTGCTGCAGTAGTATTTCTGCCTGCTCACACATAATTTAGGCTTTGTATTTTAAACTTGATTTCATAGGAGTACATCTTTGATGTTAAACTTTTCTGCAGAAGAGTTGATATGAGCCGCCAGGAACCATCGAATCATAGAATAGTTAGGACACATTATTCTACAAACTGGTTAAAAGTAGATTTGGCTGGTTTGTTGCCACAATATGTTGAAAAGTCATTAGCTTCCTTCATATATTTTTTGATGTTTATGGCCTTACTATCCAAAACTAGAAATGCAGCCAATTTGTTTGGCTGCTGTATATTCAAAAACCATTGCATATATCACCAGAATGCAGTCTCCTTCAGAGCACAGTATGTTCAGAAGTACAAAGCTAAACTTTGCCACACTATTTTTGGACAAGGTACTGATTTATTATAAACCACAGCCATTCATGGCATGCCTTAGACAAATCAGTTATCAAATTACGAAGCTTTGATACACCAGCATCACAGACACTGGTTCCAAGTGAGGTCTTGTGACTCCTACCATAAAAGCTTCTCTAAGACAACCAGGACTCACACATGGATTGCAAATTTCTAGCGCAGTTTTTTATGAACTTCATCATTTAATTGTTCATTTCTAGTTAGCCTGCAATGCTGTCTTCCTCTAGTACATATCTTTGGGATGCAATCTTATAAGCATATTGGTCCTGCAGAACCTGCACTTATAGCCTGTAAGAGAGTTGACACCTTCAGGATTTGCAGACAAAAGAGCAGCCATTAAACCCTTTTGAAAGGGAGACTTCCAGCCTCAGTGATAGTCCAACAGCAGTTTCTGCTTTGAACCAGGAATGTCATCCTGGTTAGTATGGACAAGCATATTTAGTCTCCCGCTTCTGTCAAGCAAGCATGTTCATATTTTCTCCATTTTTCCTAGTATAACCCTTTCTCATGGCTTTCTGTTCACCATCTCCAGTTGCACAAATCATAGCAGGGTTATTTGAGGTGCGAGCTATATGTGTGAAAATGCCACAGGGCTCCATGGAGAGGAAGGCTGCAGCAGGAGCTCAGCCAAATTATTAGAATAATAGAAAATGTGCACAGGGAAGAGTCACAGGAAACCAGGGAGTTTTAAGTTCACTGCTCACAAAGCTGTTTATGGTTCATTTTTTGTTAAAAAGTCTGATGAGAAAAGTATTATCCTGAGATTCCAAGACAACTACAGTTTTTCTGCCATTTTAAATCTTCACAGGCACCGGTAAGATATTTACTTGCAGTAGGTTGGGTGCTTTTCCATTCAGATCTTAAACAGCCTTCAACAAGATTTAGTTTTAAAATTTAAAGGTTGTGATTTTTTCCAGAGATAGAATTAATGTTTATACCATATTCCTTAATTTGAAGATAGGATCAGAAGTGAATGTCTGCTTACAAAAGCAAAGTAACCACTTCTTTGAGATTGATTTACTGCACTTGAAACTGGTAATAAAAAGGAACGGGGGGAGAGGGGGAAACAAAAAGAAGCAGCCCTGTAGTTTCTGCATTTTCAGCTATTTCCAGGTCTTATTTTCCCACTATGGTTTTCACACAACAAACTCGGGCTTTCCCAGACCAGACAGATGTGGAATGTATCTGCTGAATTCCAAGGTCATGGAATTATCCCATATGAGATTCCTGGCACAGAGGTGAAAAACCTTAAGCACCATGAAACAATTGTTGCCATAAAGAATTACATTTTGGCAAGCGTAAATCATAACAGATGTACAGTTTCTAACAAATAAATTTGCAGTTGTATTGTACACTGCCACACTGTGTACCCAGCAGTAGGGAGGATTAATGCATCTGACTTAAGATAACGCAAATATTTTTAGCTAACATTTTAAAGTGGTAGCTTGCAAAGGCACGTGAGCTTTGTGGAGTTAAATATCCCAGCAAATATAAGTCTTTTTAAATGAAATGCCAGTTGAACAGAGGCTGATTTTATTCCCAACTCATGCTTTGCCACTGACTTCAGCTTGAGCAGTAGTTCAAGCTAGTGTAGTAGTGCTCTGAAACTGGAAAGAAATGAGAGTTTTGCTGTTGTCTAGGTTACTGAGACAGGTAGTGATAATAGTATCAAAAATAGCAGTTATGATCATGTACTGCTCTCTTAAGTTCAGCTTTGAACTTGGCTGGGTGACACAGTACCTTGAAGTCCATAATGCAGCTGCCAAAAATGCAGGGTCCTGCACCATCAAGTGCTGCTGGGTTTTCCAGCTTCCACCCCTCCCAATGTCAGACCATTTGGATCTACTTGTCATGACCCAGCACTGTATACAGCACGCGGATATTGTCACGGGACTCAACTGACTGTGCTCAGGAAGTCTTTTAATCTCAGCTGCATACTGAGAGCTTGCTGAACTGCTGCCATATGGTCCTAATACTCCATAAAGTTTGACATGGCTTAAGAAAAATGCTGCATAGACACAAACGTATGCAGGTGTAGGAAAAGAGAACAGGAAAAGGTTTATAATAGTGCCACACTGCACCTGAAGAGTACAGCTTGTAACTGTCCTTTAAATGTTCTCTCCATAGCCTGTCATCTCCTTGGAGGACAGGTTGGTTTAAGTGGTGCAGAAAGCAAAGGAATAAAACTGCATGAGGAGTAAAATATTTCCAATTAATAGTTGGTTGAGCTGCCCAGTGATAGCATGCAGCAGCCTAAAAATAAATGACCTAAAAATAGAAGATAATTCACAGGAGAAAATTCAAGGAGAAATGGACCCATTGCATCAAGTAGTTTCACATTTCATTTTTGTTTTTAACTTTAAAAACTAGTATATTTAATCACAGTTTAGAGCTAAGTTACAGGGGGTAGTTGCACCCTTCACTGTAACTCCTTTGTGAAAAGCTCTTTAGAATAGTTGGGGTGTTATGTTCTTTGTTATTACCCTGCTGGTTAGAAAAGAGGCAGTCAGAGCATCTGATTTTCAGTATCATCTGTATTATCAGTCCAGCCTGTGGGCAGAACATTACCCTCCCTGTTTCCCCATCAGTGGGAATAATCCTACTGACACTTGATCAAGGTGAGCAAAATCTTAATGGGATAAAGCATAAAATATCCATCAGTACTGAAATCAGGCAATGGGTATAGCAAAATGGGCAAATAAGAGAAAAAATATCATGGATAGTACAGAAATCCTTCCAGAACTGATGCATAGAGCTGCCTCATTGACAGAAATTAATCCAGTTAATTGATAATGATTATTTGTTCCAGCACTACACTTGGCAGATCACATTAAAAACAGTCTTGCAGTCCTCAGGGGGCTGCTAGCTTTCATGCTGCTGTTGACATTTCAAGTCAGGGCCACAAACTGGCTCTGGTCTGGGCAGGATCTGCTGCGAGTTCATGCTGAGAGCATACTTGAGATACTGTCCTGTAGGTGAAATCAGTGTTTCCAGCCTTGCTGACACTCTTGGCACGCTATGAAGCGTCTCTGCACAAATGCAGTTCAAAGCCTTGTTAGGTGGAACAGTGTTTGTAAACTCTTCCTACCATGGTAACACGAACCAACAGAGGAAGGTCCTTAGTCTAACTCGGAAGGGCGCTCTGTTCTTCACAGAATTGGGCCTTTTGGTAGGAAAAGTCGACTTGAGTCTTAAATTGCACAACAAGCATCTGAAGATTTATGATTTAAAAGCTCCTTAAGAAGGAAAAGAGAAAAGAAAAATAACAGCCCAATTGTTTCCTGCTCTAAATTGTTGCTCTTTGACTTTGTAACCTAAGAGAGACCCCTTTGGCACCTACCCCTGCGACAGGCAGGGGAACTACAAAGTAAACTTCTTCCGTATGGTTAATGAAGTCACTGCCTTAGGCACACTCTGCTATCACACCTGATAATCTCTTTAAAAACACAGTGTGATTAATTATTAATTAGGAAGATGAATGTTGTCTAGAAAAGGAGTTTCAAAGGCTACAATCTGAACTGCTTAGTGTTACTGTGATTTTATTGATACCAAAAATGTTTGTCAAAGCCAGTCTACAGGGACTCCTAATATACCTAATAAACAACATACACCGAGTAAACAGAGCTAGCAGTCACTGAGGGCTCTGAACTTTGCTTATTTTTAACTGCAGAGATATTGTTTCCTGTAGAGCTCTTACAGGAAAAGTACATTCAATTTTTGATACCACCTAGTTGTGCTGGAGCAATAGCTTTTCCATTGACTCTGCTACAAAGTTCATCTCTGTTGAGGATGTAATTTTTAATGGCCAGCTGACCTCCAAGATTGGAAGTAAGGTGGATGATTGGGTCCCATCCTGGCTAGAGATGGAAATGAAGTGTTTTGCTGAGTCAAAGGGACTGAAACGTCTCCTTAGTTGAGATCTTGTTAAACTCGGAATAACTTAGACTTCTATAGGAAATGGATCAGGCTGCCTACACATGTGATATCCATGTATGTATCTTGAACACATCCTTATCTCTCCTGTCAGAAAGGGACAGTGTTTCGTTGGAAGCAACTGGCTGCTCCCCTTCCTTTTCCCCCCAGCCATGAAGGACCTGTCAGTCAGTGACTGCAGCCTTTCGCTCTCCATTCCAGCTCTTTCTTTCAGCCCCACTAATAACCACCACAGTGCAGTCACCTACAGTGAATTATGCAAAATTGAAACCTCAGAAGTGATGTACAATGAAGCATTTTCTTAACAATTTTGTGAAACTTCAGATTAGCCAATATTTCTAGGCTTTTTTAGAACTTTGCAGATTTTATTCCTCATTTGTGGCAGAAACCAGGACAACTGTATGTAAATTCTGTGAGTTGCTATGAACCCAGAGACTGGAGAATAATTTATAATAGTTTAAAAATGTACAGTTAAAAAAATACTGTCAAACCTAGTCATGAGTCAATCTTGAATCCACAAGCCAAATGAAGTCCTCTTGCATTATCCTTCGACAAGACCGTTAAGATGAGATAGCGTTTGTATATGAAAATAAAGTTGTGGGGTTTTTTTATAAACAAGACTGATGGGTAAGACAACAATGTAAAACCAACATGCACAGCCAGTTGTTATGGAAAAAAATTCTCACTTGCACTGGTGCATCCATGAGGTATGACCAAATAATTTTAAGACCTGTAATAGCTGTGTTATATGTAAGTAGGAAACCTTTTAACCTGCTTGTTTCTTAGATACTTATCTGTCTCACATAAGTATCTCATGACCTCCATGGGGTTTGTCCTCAGTACACCTGTGTGATGAGGTGCATGAAGCAACACTAGTGTTGCAAGGTGCAGTATGAAGCGCAGGCACAAGAATTAAGATAGTTCTTCATTCCTGCTGAGAACAATCAATCAACAAGAATTAGGCACCTTGAAGGTCTGGACCCTCATGATTCTGCTCACAGAAAGTCTAAGGCAGAGAAGCTGTGTTAGCTCTATGGGCAGCGTTCCAGGCCAACACATCAACTGACCATCCTTTATCCATTCCAAAATGGTGGGTGTTATTTTCTTCTTCAGGTTATGAAGAAGTCACTTGCGCTTTGTATTGCTGACTGAAATTTGCTTATTTCTTCCCTTGTTTTGTATTAGTCTTTCATAGTGAAAGGTTGGCAAATAATAATAATGCAAGATTATTTACTGGCTAAAGGAATAATTGCAGTCTTTGGCTACACAGTCCAAAGGATTTGTCTTCTCTTGGAAAGCAGCCCAAGAACTGCTGATCCTTAGCTGTAACATAAAAGCCATCCCAGGAATGATGCTATCAGCAGTCCCAAAGGGCTAAAATGGCAGCTGAGGAGTGATACGCTAGTGGTCTTCCAGGATGTTGGTGAGAACACTGCTTTATACCAGCATCATGAGGTACATGCAAGACTTGCTGTTTTACTCTGTGTCACTAGGATGTTGGTAAACTTAGGTCTTGAAGCAAAACTGGGAGGATGCAGTATAGCCATACTATTCTCCAAAGCTTGAAAGTACTTTTCATAACCTCTTCTTTGCCCATGCTATACCCAGCACAAAAAAAAATGTGTGTGAATGTTTCCCCAGTTCTCTTTCAACATGACAACTTGTGTAGGAGTCATCTCATTCAGCTGTAATTTAAAACATCTGATTTGTAAACCCATAAAATTGAAGTTTATGCTGGAAATGCAGACACACCCTGGCCTTTTACCACTATAGGATACGTGGAAAACTGGAAGATCATTTGGTGTACAGAGAAGTAAAATCTGAAGTTAGTAATTGGCAATTTCATTCTTAATATATACACATGCTCCATGTCAATTTTCATAAAAATCAGGGTGCTAGATTTTCTCCTTGTTCAGAACAGCCTGTGATTTTTACTTGGTTAGTACTTGCTTTAAGGTACGGTTGATGCTTTGACTCTTCTCCCGTTAGTATTGTCCAGTAGTGTCTTCCTACAGTGGAAGTCTGCAAAAGCAGCAGAGATAATGAAACACCTCCCTGTCAATAAGGAGAGCAACATAGGCTGTTTACCCCCCAAGGTTTTCAGGAGGTTCTCTCGATCTTTGGCATTGAAGACCAAGCTCACAAGCCTTGATTCAAAGCACTTAGTGTGACCAAGAATTTTATGGCCCAAGGCACATTAAGTCTAAAGTGAAATTAAAGTCATCTGCTCTCTCAGGAGCTAGGAGCTCTGCCCTGAGAAGTGCTTCTTTGTGTTTAAGCAAAAACACTGCAATATAAACAAGTCCTGAAATATAGTGCTGTTTAACATGGTGGAAGAGGAATGGGGAATTTCATCATCGCCCTGGAGTGCATCCCTTTCTCTGGATCATGTTAAAGTTGTCACTTACTGTGATGGCTTTTGTCCTTCCTCTGCAAAGATACCATTTAGATGACTGCAGGCTTGCTGAAAGTATATGCCTTTCAGGGCTCATTCATCAGCTGTGTAGTGTGGATTTTGTGGAGCATGCAAGGCTTTCCACAGTGTGCTCCAGGAAGAAGCATCTTTGAGTGCATGAGTTTTTTCCTTCTGAATTTCAGAATTTGGTCCTTCAAATACACAATATTCACCAACTGAAAGGAGTTAGAGAGAGCTTTCCATGGGGGATTTTCCTGATCTCTGTGATAAAACTGTTATCTCCCCAGTTTGCTCCAAGTTTTATGTCTCGCTCAGAAGCTATTGCTCTGGCTGACCACAGCTGCTTACCCAGCCCTGGTCACAGCATTAGTTATGAGACTTTAGTGATGATGTCTGTCTCAGCCTTTTGCTTGGTCTGGTTACTTCAGCATCTACAGAATGTTTTCACAAAGAAGCAGATGGTGGTAGGAGTAATTGGGCCGTAAAACAACATTAACAGCTAAAAACGATTTTCACCAGAAAGGATTTTGTGGGCAGGGTGAGGGAGGTTCAGCACTGTTTTCTTGTTTTCTCTCCCATACGTTCAACCCTGCCTCTGCTGTAGGTGTTAGCGCTCTGCAGTGTCTGCTTCCAGGAGATGAGCCCTGTCAGGTCAGTCACAAATATGAACAGTTGATGAATAACCCATTACAGAATCACTTTTATGTTGACTCAGTGGATGTTTCCTGGCTTCAGAGAGAGTCGAGATAATGGCTAGCTTTGTAGAAAGAAAGAATCTCTAAAATGCAACATTTTTTTTCCTCTGTGATTTTTATTGCTTTGTAGGCTGACATGTCTGAGGGACGAAAGCAGTGCCTTGTTGCCAATAATCCATAGCACTTGGCACAGACGGTCTTTAAAATTTGGCACTGGGATGAATATTAATTCAGTTGTTTTCCCACAGAAGCTACTGATTAGTCAAGGCCAAGTATCACTGAGATGATTCAATAAAACCTGGCATCTGAGCCCACCTTTACTGGGTGGTTCTGCTTTTCATTGCCCCTGCAACAGGTGGACTGAATGTGTAAGAAAAGGGACAACAAAAATCCTAGAACAGAGTAAAGGTAAAAATGCAAAGGAACCCCAAAGGCTGTGGTGCAACTGCTTCCAAGCTTTCTGGGCATGGAGCCAGGACAACTAGCCAAGGAGGATCACACCCCAGGCAAGGGACTCCTCCCAGGGCTCAGAGCTGGTATCCCTATCCCTCTGTCACCACCCTCTTGCTCCCAGGTTTCCCAGTCCCAGTTGGCAGCTCATGGAATGGAACACAAGAATGGAACTGAATCCCACGGAGCCTAGGAAGCACAAAGGCCACTGTGGTGTCCCTCCACCTGATGATGGGGAAGGATGACAATGGTCAATAAAGTCCTGAGTTCCTCCCTCAACATGGATATAGTTTAGATGTAAGGAAGAAGTTCTTTGCTGTGAGAGTGGTGAGATAGTGGCACAGGTTGCTCAAGGAAGTTGTGAATGTGCCATCCCTGGAAGTGTTCAAGGCCAGGTTGGCCAGAGCTTTGGGTGACATGGTCTAGTAGGAGGTATCCCTGCCCATGGCAGGGAGTTTGGAACTGGATGATCTTAAGGTCCTTTCCAACCCAAACCATTCTGTGATTCTGTGATTCTGTATGCCTTTATTGGACACCTACATGATCTAGCCTGATGTTAGCTCTGTGGCTGTGGCTCAAGGGCAACATTTTGAAGTCAAAAGACTATAAAAATTAATGTTTTGATTCTGAAGAGTCTTTCAACAGAAAAGACCTCACAACAACAACAACAAAATCCTGTTTTTTTGTTAATTCTCTGGGCAAAAACCCACTTTATTTTGCCTAAGTATTGCAGGGGTCTCCATGCATAAAGCAAATTGCAGTTGATGCAGTGTATTCTGCTTCTTTTGGCTGTTCACTGTGTTTACTGGTCTCTTGCTGCCTGAATCTTGTCTTCTTGCATCTAATACCAACATTTCTTTTACTTCAAGGGGAATACATAGCTACAGCACAGGTTTAATGCAGTCTGTATCAAAGGAACACTGAAAGGGAAAATTGTCTGAGATACTGCAGTAGGAGGATGAACGAAACTGTTGAAAAGGTCTTCCCATGTCAAACATCTATGATTCTAAACACTGAATGATCAAGACAAAGGCGTTTCCTGGTGATTAATGATGGGCTGGGTGTAGTCATGTCTGGGCCTTAACCCTGGCCTCCCATATATCCTTAGGAAATGCCCTGTGGCTCAGTTGTTTCTGCTGTTTTAAGCTACACTTGGTTTATGATTGATAGTGATTTAAAAAGTGCCTTTATGTTTGTGGCTATTTTGGTGACAGCTCTAGACAGCTTTGTTCCTCTTGAGTCTGCATATTACTCCTAAACTAATATAAATATGCCTAAATAGCAGAAGTGGTGAAAGTTTAGACATACATATGGTAGTGTTATGCAGGTGTGATACAGCCTGTACACACAGCAAACTGCAGATTGTTTGATATCAATTGTGTAGAGCTAATGTATAGAATCTGTGCCAGCTGGTTAGTGACATTTGCTTTACACCTTTGCTAGATTGCAGTGTTGTTGAGAATTATAGCCAATAACATTATGATGCATTAATATCACAATGACAATGTAATGATAATCATATGTATTGACACAGTGGTTGCACTGGAAAGGCACTTTTTGCAGCTCTGCTCTCTCCCAAGGAGATTGTATGGGACTAGTGTTGCCTTTTGAGCTCACTTGACCTTCTATTATTAATCCTAATGATATTCCAAAGGTGCTGGCTTTCTGAAAATCCACTGCAGTCAGTGGTACTCAAGATTTGTAGAGTCACACCCCAATTTAAAAAGCTGACTGTGTAAAATGCTGTATATTTGCTTCCAGAAGCTCTCCGTAGCTCATTTGCTTGGGCATTGTCTCACACTGTAATCTGTAGTGAACCCTAATGGATGCAGAAAAGAACTCATTTGCTAGAGATAAGCAAATCAAACAATCACCACTTTTTCAACTGGGTGCAAACCTGAGGTCTGTTCTTGCAGCCCTGATGCATTCACCAGCCATTACAACAGGCACATCATGCATGATAGTCCTAAAAGTGAAGTTTGCCAAGCTGGACCAAAGTTGAGGTTTCACCTCAGACAACCGAACTGATTTAAATGATCCTTTTTCAAGGTGGAAGGTAAAACATCAGCTGAGAGATCTTAGCAGGTCTCGCAGATTCACCAGGCAATCTCTATTTCTAGGAGTTTCGTAGCATTGGGAGCTGTAGGTTTTGACTCTCCTTAATTTAAGGTAATGATTTGGAGGTGCTCTATGAGTAATTTAATTGCATGTATGAACCAATAAGCAGGTAAATATGATTCAATAAGGTGTAAGTTGTTACGGTTGCAGCTTCAATAGTGTGAGAACATTGCCCAGATGGTGTTTGTAGATAGGTAAGTGGCACATTTTATTAGCTGTATCTGGAGAAATAGGCAACTTGAAGAAAGGCATATGTGCCGAAAGGCTCTTCTCCCTTTTGTAGCTATGCTTGTTGGTTTAACAAAAGATATTACTTCCACAAACCTCATCTTGCCTGCAATTAAATAAAATACTCCCAGAATCATACTGTGTGAAAGATCCTTTAATTCATTTCAGATCTCCTGTAGCTTCCATCCAGTCCCATCTGCTTCACTGTGTGAACAAGAGACTTTTATACCACTTCACAGCCTCTTCATTCGTCTTTTGTAGTAACTTTGCAAAGATTTAATAGCGACATATAATGAGGGTTTGTTTGACTTTGGAGTGAGGGGAAACTTATCTTTTGAATGTGTGAATTATAGAGTGTGCAGATTAACAAAGTGAGAAAGAGCAAAGGTATGTTCATAATAGCAATTGATAGAGTTAATAGCAATAGCAGATGGATTGGGCTGACCTTTTCCATCTCTGATTCTATAGACTGCACTGCTCTTTTCTGGTGAATGGAGAAGAGGAAAATAAAATAGGTTAGGAGAACTTCCTAAGCCCCAAACTAAGCCCAAAACTAGGATAAAAGCGTAACTTTTTGAGGGCATGGGAAAAAAAGCCTTCCATGCTTTTCTTTAAAAGAACATTAATAAAAATATGAAATAAAAATGGAACTAGAAATAGTAACTTCCTGTTTAGGAAAATGAAAACTCTTTTCTTTAAAAAGTAGAAATTTATTCTATATACTTGGTGTGTCAAAAGGACATAGACATTGATGTTGCATACACTCATGTAGAAAAAATAGTCTTCAGTTTTAATCATAGAATAGTTAGGGTTGGAAAGGACCTTAAGATCATCTAGTTCCAACCCCCCTGCCATGGGCAGGGACACC